>CCAG010005812.1:0-118079 GCA_001077435.1 Glossina morsitans morsitans
AGCGATGAATAAATGAGTATTCCGATGAAACAACACTAAATAGTGTGAGGCAACAAAGCAGAGTAAATTAACAAAAATAAAAATATAAATAAAAATATTTTTTAATATGTTTGTGTTGATGTTTTACAACTCAAACGCTGTATACAACAAACAAATAGTGTAAGTGTGAATCATGAAGTTTTGAAAGTTTTCTACCTCGTTTTGCCTCACTTTAAATATTTACACGATGTGTGCATGTGTGTGCATGAGTATATCTTAGAGAATGAAGAATGAATTCTTACTTGACTTACTCTTAGAAACTTGTTTTTCTGTTTACAGATTTAATTAAATAGAAAAAAAAAAAGAATTCTACTCTGCATAAGGTGCACACATAAAGGACTAATGGATAATCGTTGCTCTCTCTCTCTCTCTCTCTCTCTCTCTCTCTCTCTATCTTTCAAACTTTCATTTCAATGGTCTGATTAGGTTTAAATTTATTGATTACATAATAACTACGTTTCGATTAACTATTTTCCAAAGTTTATTCCATTGAAAAAGAGGAATTTTCAACATTTTTTAAACCACTTTGGAGTACATTTTTAAGCATTTTTAAGATGAATCTCGATGCGACGCAAATGCGAAATACCATCGGACAAACGACATGCATAGCCATTTAAACTTTGGTGAAATATGTTTTTCGCTCCTTTTCCGATTCTTCCGATCGTTTATATATTCGTTTAAAATGCTTGGCATTCAAAATTCGTTCTGAAGCGAATCTAGCGATTTCTAATTGTTTTCCTTCTAGTCTTTTATTCGTTAGTTTTCAATTTTCAAGTTTAAATGTCGCAGACTTGATATACATAAAAATGTGGGTTCGCTGCATGATTTCTGTCGCAGCATCCTTTGTCCTATTACTAAAAAAAAAAAAAAAGAAAAGAAAAAAACATGTTTTCTTAATTGACGAAAGCAAAGCAGAACGTCTCGCCTTTCGCGATCATTATTTGTATGTGTTTATATTTTTCGAGAAATTTCATTTTAGCTTTCGGGGGATAATTTTGAGATCATAAATATGATCACTTCTTTATGCATTATAGCTAAACCGATTGGTATCATTTTCAATCCATTTCTTTCCATGGCACTATTCTTTTGAAATTTTCAGCGCAAGTTTCTCTTCAATTTACACTACGATCTTGTTTCGATTTCTCAATATCATCTATGGCCGTTTACCGCAAATGTGCGCAGGTATTTTAGACTTTCCATTTCGATGTTGACAACCGTTATCAGCGATGAACCCGATAAAGTGCATTTGGTGAGAAGATTTTTGTTTTGTCAGTATTAGAGCGGAAGAAAGTTGTGAAAGGATCCTATCCTCTCTATACTCAGCCATCGATTGCCTTAGAGGACGTGTTATATTTAGAGTGTTAGTGGTTTTGAAAGCAGCTTTCGATGAAAGTGGACTAGCGAAACGAATGTATCGACAGGTATTCGTTTGGTTTCTGCGTATTCGTTCGTATAAAGCTAACACGAGTTGGTTGCGGAACTTTTGAATGTCCTTCGCCTCGACTGCATTAACATAGGAAACTTAATTATTGAATTGAATTTTCCCTCTTTCAAGAAAGCATACATTATTTTATGAATAGCATACGTGTTTTTTATTGATTGTTGTTTCATTTTAGTTTAACTTTTATTTTTTTAAATATAAATATAATTTTATTTATATTTAAAATTTAGTTAATTAGTGATCGTGCGCGTTTAATGTACCATTTTACCTTGAAGAACTATATGCTTCTTCTTTGTGCCCTCCGATTGTATCAATGCGGCATGTGATTATTTAAAATAATTTATTCGCACACAATATAATACCTATTGAAGTCGTCTTTATGCTTCTATCTATATTTTTTTATTTGTTTATTTAGTTGTTTAATAGTTGAAGAACTAAGCTAACTAAGCTGACTAGTTTCACTTTCAGATAAATTCTACAACGTATTTATTAACAAATATTTGTAAGTTTACAAAAAGCATCTATCATATGTATGTCTATTAGCTGTTTATAATGACAATGCGATCGGCGATTGTTGTTATCTTAACTTGAAAAATTTGTATTTTATTCATTATCTTTTTTACTTTCATTTCCAAGATTTTTCCAATCCCCAATATATACAATATGTATATATATATATGCATATATGTATCAAGGCCACAACAAATGAAACAAGTACACACTTTACAGTGGGACACGGCCCGCTATTAAATACCCGAAATCATTTCGCGTAATATAATAATATTCATGTAAAGACTTTTTAAAAGAAGGCATTACAAGCCAAATGGCCAAGATAGTCGTCTAATCCGAATCATTTTCGATAGCGTTCGTCTTTCGGTCAACATATGTCGATGTATCAAATTTCATCAAAATATTGCAAAGATGAATAAAAGAGCACAAGACGGACAGACAAGCTTAAATCGATTCAGAAAGTGAGTCTGGATTAGTCAATACAATAAAAGGTGGGTCTATTTCAAGTCATCTCACATCTCTCACACATTCGTTTAATTTGCTTAATATGCCCACCCTTGGTATACCCATAAGTGGTGCGGGGCATAAAAATTAATTACTTATTTTCATTTATTTATTGTCTTTATATTTTGTAAAGAAATTTACAAAGTATGGATTTAAAGCCCGCCGGCTAACTTAGATCATATGCTCGCCTATATTGAAGACTACCGCATTTTTGGCTACTCATGCGGATAAAAAAAAAAAACTATTAAAAAACGGAAAAGTCTTTGAAAAGGGATACGAGACAAAATGAGATGAGATGAGATGATTGAGAGACGTCGTTATTTTTGTCTTTATCGTTCGTCTCTACTTCCTATTAGTGAGATGAATACTAAGGTTAACATGTTTTTAATTTTATTTATATTAGATGCGAAAGAAACAAATTTTTTTCATGGAAAATGTTATTTAATATTTAAATTTTTATTGTCTGCAATATTTTTTCACATATATATTTAGAAGTCGCCGAATATTGGAAGCAAACTTATTGCTTCGTTCCGTCTGTAACACTCGGAAATATGCTGCAAGCAGCTTGTAATTTACATAAACATGTATAAGCGCGAATTTGTTGAACTTGTTATCCCTACATTTATCTTCTCGTTTCCTATATTTCAACTACTAAGAATTGAAATGGTTTCTTCACTGACCGCCTATACATATATATAATATACAAAAAGGGAGAAAAGATTCGCAGTCAAATGTTCTTAGTTGAATGAAGCCAAGAATGAAGAGGAAAAGTGAATCTGAAATGTATTTTTGCCCTATTGACAGACAATATTCGATAGATCTTATTTGGAAACATGGTGTGTGTTTCGGAATAACTAATTATCCCATTAACGAAGCCATTTGGAAGTGATGTAAAGTGAAAGTGAATAATAAATATACGGGAATTATCTTCCGGCAAAGAGTGGTTAGTATTCCTTCATTTAAAATTTCCTATTTTGAAAGTCCGCCTGAGTGCCGGAGAAGGTAAGAACCGGGACTACCAAGCCCAGTGTTCGCGGTGAAACTTCAAGTGCGGTAGAATTTTCTTTGATCGCAACTAGGCTGCGGCCACCTCCTCTCTATCCCTTTCTCTTTACTATCTTCATTCTGGCCGTGTTACGTGAGTAGAGAACATCCCTTGACCGAATGGTCATATCAAAAAAAAAGAAAACAAAATGTCTACGAAGCAACGTAGGTAAGCACCATTTTATGTTTGCGTCAAGGGGGAAATTATTGTTCATTTTTTCAAATACAAATTTTTTGTTGCTGTCAACCGCTTGGAATAACTTGAAAAACTATATTCGACTACTGAGTTCTCTGTCATTTCGCAACACGTAAAGTGTACAACGTGCGAAACCGTCTTTGACAGATGCGGCAAAATAAACGTTTCCGAACGAAAAATGAACGAGGAAACCGAATGTGAAAGAATGCTTGAACATGAACCGGCAGTTTTATGATGCTGAGATTGCAGACTGAGAGGGAAATATGACCAAGAATTTATTACAGTATAAAAATATATGTGCAGCAGCGGGTTTTCTGGAAACACGGTTCTTCAAAATGCCACGCGACATAGCCCCAATAATTTTCATTCTTGCCGTTTAACTATTTAATAATATCTTTAAAGCGATAAATTTAAGTGAACATACATATTTTTTATATATTTATTAATAAGGGATCGTCTGTTTTGACGCCTGTTGATAGGCTGCAATATCATACAAAAGTCAATATTTAAGAAAAACAAAAATAGAATCCTACATACTTCACTAGCTATGAATATGTAGATCATCAAGTGACTAAGATCCAATTTTGAACCAATTACACTTGTCGAAGGGGTTGCACTGATGGCGTTCTTTAACATCTTTCAAAAATTGTCGTTTTTTTAAGGCGCATATATGCGCTAAGTAGCCTCCGCGCTTGATATTATTCTGTTACCTTTTTTTTCATATTAAAAAAGTTATCGAGAAGAAATTTTTCTTTCAGGCTTGTTGCGGTGTTTCCCCCTCAACAAATCGTGACAATGTTTGAGGCACCTCTCACAATGAGAAGGACACAATTCGCTGTAGTCGATAAGTACCAGTGACCATAAATATTCACGCAAGAAGTAGTTTTGATAGAAAACAAAAGTTTATACTGAAAAATTAGAGTATGGGGTCAAGTATGGGGCCGCTTTCCGTAAATAAGGTTGAATTTAATACTTCAACATGTGCATGACAGTTTGTAAGCATGAAGATGCAAATCTATTGTGACGTTACGCGGTAGAAAGTCTCGTGTGATGTTCTATTCTTGTCGTCGTTGACGAATCGATGTGCGCTGAACGCCCAGCAGCACGATGTTTTGTCGTACAAAACAGATGGACTGTTTCGGGGCACTCCCTTTCCCCCTATCTCTCTCTCTCTCTCTCTCTCCCTCTCTCTCTTTTTTTTTTTTTTTCCTTTCCCACTATCTATCCGCTCTCTCGGTCTTTCTCTGTAGTCGATCTGCCTACAATTTTTGGATCAACTTGAAATTAAAGGTTATAAAAGTGAAATCTTGAGTATTATAGATCAGCGATGAGAGTATATACTAAAAGGCACGAGCACTAAAAAAGGGGGTAAGGTGTTATTCTTAAGCGATCATTTAAGTTTTAAGAAATATAGCACAGGCTAACATCGAGCTATGCGGTTCACTTGTAATAGTTGCTTAAAAGCCGTTGAAGGAAAAAATTCAGTCAACTCAACGTAACATAGAAAGATGAGGTTCAATCTAATTTTGTTTTTCTTTTTTTTTCATCCATTAGGATAACGGCTCACGGTCGCCTGTTTTTCAGCTACATTCAAACTGTTAAAATCGAATCATTGAAGCCTATCGCGAACGTCTTTTACTCGATTAGATTCACGAACTAGGGCTAGAATTGATTAAAACAAAAAGTTTGAATTTCCAAATGGGGACGACATGGATATGTGGTATAAAAATTTATTAGGATTCAATCGTGCAACTGATACGGTTAGATTAATAACTAAGAAATTTTTGCATATGACTCGCATTTCCTTCAGATAGTGAGTATCCAAGATGCGCTATTGAGTTTTGTTAAATGTGACCCTGATTATGTCACCAAAAGCGTTCAATGGGACCCAATATTGTAAAAAGAAAGCAAAAAATGTTGCTAACCTACATAATTATTTCGATATCTATAGTGCTGTTGGATGTGTTTGCAAATGAATGCTGTATCTTGCTTCATTTTTACTGATGTCCATTTCATTTCATTCACATCATTCATTTTTCTTTCACTCATTCATTCGTTCATTCATTCGTTTTTACCGATCTCCAAATTTGATGGATATTAATAAAAGAGACGTTAATCCATACCGGGAATTGGATCCGAGAGTCGAGAATCTAACACCAATTGAATATGCATGAAACCTTCAAGCAGTGGCGGTCTCGCGAATTTCGTTTGCTTTTTCGAAATTTCATCAGGTTCGAATTACGGCCAGGTTGAATCCTTTCGATAGACAAATTCTTAATTGTCTTCCGAAAAGCTTCAAATAGTGTAAGCTCTTTGAAATATATCACTTCTATAGCACGATAAGAAGAACAAGCAGCCAAGAAGATGTAGTTGCTGGTAGTGAATTGAGTCGGATTTATTGAGTATGCGCTGATCTCTGCGCCGATATAGATTTGAAAGTTGAAAGGCATATAAGTGAGACGCGATGGTGTGAGTACAACAATTGACATACAAGCAGTTAAAAAAGGGATTTATTTAAAACGAAGTTGGGTGTGGCGCGTTCTTATATAGGACACATGGCATATTTGAAAAATACTTTCCGATGTTAAGCAAGGTATGGCAAAATTAACAAATTCTCGCCGTCATTGATTATAAAAAGAGCGGAAATATAAATTAAAATTCATTCATCTATAAAATCCGTTTAATTTATACTTTGAAATGTTATCCGTTGGTATTAATTATACGTTAACTAAAAAACCAAAACAAAAACAAAATGAATAAATAAGTAAAGCAACCGATGGGAATTTGCTTGAAAGCTTTAAGATTAAATGCAAATATGTTTTGATTGACAGTTCAGGTCACAAGATGTTTGTGTCTTGGTTTGTCGTTATGCTAGCATCGATGAAATGAAGTCGCGAATAACGTAGACATATATCAATGGATATACATATATAATAATACATTGAAATAAAATACATTTGTTTTAAATAGCAATAAAAAAATTTCTTAATTAAAAAAAAAAGGTAAATTTGCAATTTTTATTAGTTAATAAAACCCGAAAAAAATTATATGTCAAACGCAATCATTTAAAAAAATTCCCAGAGGGTCGTGTCGTGCACGAATGGTCGTGAATGAAAACTTCAATCGCCCTAATTGGCCGTTAGTTCAGTTAGTAGACTTATTGACGCGGTAGGGGCGAAACGCCGGAATGTTAACATTCTTGACACTGCGCCTAGTTCACCTTCCTTTTCGAATAATATCAGTTTTCTTTATTCCTGTACTGCTGCCAGTGAAAAAAGTTAAAGAGAAAAGTCTCTTGGCCAAAAAGTGGGGCCGATTCCAGGTCGCGGCGTTCAGATTAACCATATCCGGTCATAGCTATGTAGTGAGTTCCTAGTCGGTAAAGCCGTAACACTTACCAATTAGATAAATACTCACTAGGACGCGGCCACTACATATGTATTCCGTTGGACCATATTGGTTTAATAATAGCATTATATAGATGTACTTTTCCAAATCGATCCACCCTTGAATGTGACTTTAACAACCGCCATAGTTCGTTCGCTTTCAATTTTTTTCGCACTAACTTTGCGTTTATATTGCGCGGTCATGTGAGGTAGCGATCTACGAGTGGACTCCCAAGTAAATTCTTTGGGGTATTGCAATACTGTGAAAGTGCGTTAAAATTTGTACAAGTACAAGTGTTTTAGAATCAAGTCGACAAACCAAGTTTGTCAGATACCGTCTCGTTACTTGGCTTAAATGTTTACAAGAATGTATTGAAAATTTAATATGATAGCAGAGGCAGTCCGTAGACAAGTTTGAAACTTTATTGATTGAGTTCAAATTTATTCTCTTTGGAAATTTAACTAATTGGTTTATATAATACATTCGCAAAAACACAAGTATATGAAAATATGCTCGTTCCTACATAATTATCGTTTTTATACTGACTAATATTTAAACAAATTGGCAACCTATACTTTATACACAATATATACATATATATATATATATATACATGTATGTAGCATGTTAATTTTCAAATTAAGTAAAGAAAAAAAAAAAAAATTAAATAACAATACAAACACTTGTCGAACTCTGTAAATATTAAACCTGAGTTCAAAACGTATGTGCTTCTGTGATTGTGGAGAGGTACATACTTGTTTCAGTTTATGTAGGTGTTGCCAATGACTGCTAATTTTTGTAAGCTCAGCAAAGCTGCTAGATAGCTGGCGTAAGGTGTGGTGTAAAATTTTTTTTGCTTTATTCAAAATTAACTTTTTTTTTTTTTTTGTATTTAACTGCTAGTTTTTGTTTTTGTTTTTCTTTTTTATCTTCCATAATCATAGTTTCCATGCAATCGCAATTGTGGTCAGGGCTGCATGCAGTTAAATTTTCCGTTAACGTTTTTGAATAACAGAATTTTTTTTTTTAATTTTTATTTAGGTTATTAAAATATTTTTCGTTGTTTTGTGTGTGTGTGTGTGTGTGTGTGTGTGTTTTTTTTTTTTTTTCTTTAACATTCTGAGAAGATTGACTCGAATAGGAATCACTTCAACGCTTTGCCTGTTTTTGATTTGTCGAACGTATGTAAAGTGATGACTTGAAAGATGACTTGACTGTTCTTTAAATTTTTCAAATTTTAGGTTTTTTCCTTTTTTTCTAAATTATTTAAGTTTTTTTTTTAGCTGTTATTTATGGGAACTTTAACTTGAACTTGACGAAATTAAAGGAAGAATTAAATAATCGTATATAAATCGTTTTGCATTCAAATGCATCATCCATATGCACATATATATGTGCATATGTATATATCATTCGCATTCTTTGATTTTCATATTCTTCTTAAAACACAAATGTCTCAATAAAACTGCAATGAGAATTGCTAACGTTACCGATAGACTTAATAATCGTAATAAAGTTGTAAGTGTAATAAACAACAACAAAAAAAAAAAAAAAAAAGAAAAAAATCGTACAAAATATTTAATTTAACGCGAAGAGAATGTGCAAAATGTTGTTTATAATTTCAATGAGTTTTAAGATTTTTTCCCATAGTAAAAAAATGCATTTGAAACTGGAATTCGTTCAAACTTAAATAATTAAACAATTGTTTAGCACATTTTTAAACCCACTGCCGAGCGGTATAAATGGGCGGTATATGTGTATACTAATTTTAGCATTCTCTTTGTAATATTCACAAATCAGTAAGAGATGCCCGCTACGCACATTTAGGTATTGTGCTGTTTGTTGTTCCCGGCAACGGGGTCATAACATGCGACAATTAACAAGAGTTCGATGTCAGTCTAGGTTGTATGGATAATCCGAATGCAAGAGTATATATCACAAAAGTCGCGCAATGACGACAACGCGAAAGCATTGTAGGGTAAACTACTGACTGTTGGATACGATTGCGGTTACCCCGAACTGATTATAGCGGGAGCATTGAATAACTATAGTTGTCGGATAGGTATTATCTAGAAGGAGAAGTTTGAATTATATCCAACCGTTTATGTTTGACACTCGAGTTTTGTTATAGCGCCTCTAAATGATGCAGATTTGTATTAGAAAGTGATGGACTCAAGGTATCGCTTGCATATAACTCCTAAGTGAAAAACTTTCATCGGAACAATTTTCTTCGACGGTCGGTGTAGACGTGAAATTCTAAAGGTTATCAACACTATTTGTGTATTCAGTCGTATCCTTGTATCACATCAATCGTCTGCCACGTAGGAGGTGGAGTTTTTAAAGACAATCTAATCATCTCCGCCAACTACCGTTTTGTACCTTGACGGCTGTTGTAGCTTCCGAAAAACGCAAAAATGAAAATTGGAAGAAATATTTGACAAATCTGATCGATGTTCATAACTCCAAATAGAAGAATGGTATGATCGCGGAGAGATCTAATGTTCTAATGCAGAAAGCAAAGGCAAAAGTACAGATATTCCGCGACATGTACGAAATAGTGATCGACTTGAAATTCTATTAAAGTCCTTTGAAAGGGAAGCGTGAGCAAATATAGTTTGCAGCGGCCGAGTGGCTCGTTCACTTAGTTAGCGAAACATTGTTCGATAATATTACACGTATGCGCGACTCGTTTTAAAGCAAATATTTTATTCATTTTTTCCTTAAGTTTTCAGCTCAATGAAAATTTGCAATAATTTTGGTTGAAATGTTTTAGAGTTACAAGAAGTTCGCCTTCTTTCTTTGTGTACTCTACGTTTGTAATTAATATTCTTTTCTTACGCAATAAACTTGTTTTAGTAAAAATAAAATTTTAAAAACAAAAACACATAAAAGAAGCACGAATTCGAGCGAAACAATAAATAAAATTATAAACAAAAAAGACGGAAAAATTGTCAACAATAAAATCTTTCGACATACGAACACACGCACACGCACACGCACATATATATATTACTTATTGTATAATAATACGTTAAACGTCGGTGAGTTTATGCACTTTGCTTTAATTTTTCGGCCATCATTGATATTTGTTTCAAACATATATACATACCCGTTACACATATATGTGCAGCGTATATGTTTGCAAGCCTTCATTTGTTTTTATTGCACGAGAATCATTTCATACCTACGCAGGTCGAATATGGTGACAGACAACATTGTCATTGCGTTCGTAACATTTTGCAAAAATTAACTAACAAAGGTCTTATATAAAGCCAATGCAATCTCCTTTGCCACCACAAAAATTCGATGTTATTCAACCAGGTCCGTTTCGGTTCGCTTATTGATTTTCAGTAAATTGACTCATATTAAATTTCAAGGGTGGATAAGGTCTGTTCCTATAATAGAAATGAAAACACCTTTAAGAAAATAGCGCAAACAAATATTGAGGACTTTGGAATATTTCCACAAATAATTACCGAGCAATATTAGTTATGGCCATTAGCAAGGAAAATAAGTAATAGATGATGATTACGTCTTCTTTGTTAGTTACCTATTAAGTGTCGATAGCGAATCTAATGGTTTGACGTCTATTTCAAATTAGAAAAGAGAAGGAAGAAGAAAAATTGAAAAGTAACGCATGACATGAACGTAATGAAGTGAAAAAAGTTGTTTGATCAAAAGAAGAAAAACATACAATTTGAGCCGATTTTCTGAAATGATAATTTTGGAAAGCGATGTGATTTCGTCAATTTTATGTGACATTAGCAATATTGCATTCAACAAGCGATGGGGTTGGGGAAAGAATGTAACCTCAATTCCGAAATTCGTCGACGCAAAACTTCTGAGAAAAAATAGAGTTAAGTGAACTGCACTTAGAGCACTGTCTTGCAAAAGTTGTCTTTGCTACAAATAAAGAGTTTAAAGAGTTTTCGAAGCGTTTAACATATCGGTCAAATCTGGGCTCCTTGTTTAAGTAACAACACAATTCGGTTATTAACGAGCTTTGTCATGTTAATTGAAAAAAAAAAAAAAAATAAATAAAAGTTTTCAGATGGAGAATGTCTAACTGTTACTGGCCATGTGAATCACGAGCTTAAGGGATAACATCAACAACAAATTGCTTTTATTGGCATAATAGACGCCTTCAGTCTTCTAGACGTAAAGAAAATGCTCATAACCAAGTCTTTCCCTCAGTCTTCCTTGACGAAATTTCAATAATAACGACAATGATCGGCCATTGTTTTAACTGTCAGTTAATTCTTATGATTCCGACATAATATAAGCGAACGGAGAAGAAGAAAACTAACGTTATATGTATTTATGTCGTCTGATTTTATATAGTGCGAAAACTATAATATATCTATTGCTTTGTATAGTTTGCGATTATTCATCGTTCGTTTATTTTTTTTGCGATTTCAAATAAATTTTTTATTTTTTTTTCATATTTTAAATTATGAAAAATTTCGATATTGTTTCTCGTTTAGCCAAATTATTGAATTTCATTTTCTTTCTAACTTCCTTTGTTCATTAGGTACAAATGTTGCAACAAGAGTTCCCTCATCAAGTGAAAATAAGTCTGCAGCAAGACTTAAATTACTTTATAAAGCAACAGCAACAACAACAACAACAGCAACATCAACAACAAAAATATAAAACCGGCTATTGTGTCTATGAGCTCAGCCGCTGCTGCTGCTGTTGCCGCCGGCGTTGTTGCTGCATGAAAATTAGCATTAACAGTTTAAAATGTGGCCTTAAAAACAACGAGAAAATTCTACATAACTATAATTGCCAAGCGAGACGAGCGTAGAAGAAGATAAAGAGAATTTATTATTAGCAAGAAAAGAAAAAAAAATAAGAAAAACTTTAAATGCGAATACATTTTAAGCGAAGCTCGAGTTTGTAAGAGAAAAAACAAAACTGATATTTAAAAAAAGTAAAAATAAAAGTCAAAGAAATAAAAAGCGCAAAATAAAATATTTAAATAAAGCCATAGAAACAAACAATAGAGAGCTGAAGAAAATTTAAGGTGCTATCATGGTGCATGTGATGTGTAGTAAATTACAAAAACAACAACAACAACAACAACATCATCATCATCATCATCAACAACAACAACAACAACAACAACAACGGCAAACACAAAAACATAAACGAGGCATTCTAAGATATAAAACGTTAGTTGATAGCGTTGCCAGTACGTGGAGTGGCGGTAATGTAAAAATATGCTATTGTCGTGTTAGTAGGAGGGGAACTTGCATTAGTAGTTGCTGGGCTGTGTTGGTGGTGTTCATTTTGTTGTTATGTGGCAATTGTGTAATTTCACAGCGTAGTTTAAACAATAACAACAACTATAATAATAATAATAGTTTAAGCAGCACTAATAATAATAATAACAACAACAACAACAACAACAACAACAGCAGCAGCATACAAAACAACAATAGCAGTTTATTGCAAATTTCCCGACCATCAGCAGCGATATTAGCAAAACCTTTAGTTCGCCAACAAAATGTTATTGGCGAAGCGGCGGCGGCGGCGGCGTCGGATGAAGTGGAAAAACAAGTTGCGATTGATAAAGCAACAAATGCCACTCATAACAAAATAATAACAAAAACTTCAACTACAACATCAATCTCTTCTTCCTCTTCGTCTTCGACGTCGATGTCATCGTCTTCTTCTTCTTCATCATCATCATCAACGAATACTGTTACGAATTCAGTTACAGGCAGCAGCATAGGTCCCGCTGCGAACAACAGTAATATTAAAGAAATTTCCAATGATGGCGAAAGTTTTAATGTGAATAAAAACAATAACAACAACAACAACAACAACAATATCCAACATCAAACAGCCAACATCAACACAAACGCCAACGCCAACAAAACTATTAATAAAAGCGATGATGCGGATGAACTTTTGCAAACATCTGCAGAGATTCTCAATGAATCGGAAGGTGAGTTTTTTTCTTTTTATTTACCTTTTATTTATTACAAGCACTTGATAAATGCCCGCAAACAATTTCAATGGAAATATTTTTTTCCTATAACTTGCATATATACTACTTGGTGACGCTAACTAAATATTTATACGTTTCTTGTAATCAAAAAATTCATGCTTCTAATGGACAGTTTGTAATAAGACGACTGACTACAGGAGGTAATTGCTTTTCTGCATCATTCCAGCTTTATTCGTCCGTATATTTCTTAAAACTATGCCTAAAAAACAATTTGAACAAAAATATGCCATTTTTTGAAGCCTGTAAGAAATCCAAATCTATAGATGGATGGATGCGAGGTGAAATTACTTTTAGAAATTAAACTTTTTTTAAAGGAATGATCGGTAGTAACTTTACTCCTCTATAGCCGATATTGTAAGCGAAGATATTGTATTCATATATGCATCACTGACGTGCCGGGCATATTCTGCTGACTGTATTACCCCGCTTGCCACTTGCACGCATTTGTTTATAATAGAACTTGAAGAATACATAAAGACGTTTTGATCGTTGCTGTCCCTCAAAGAACATCATTTTTTTGAATTTGTTGCTTCTGCCGTCTGTAAGATATGTTCTTTCTCCTATCTATTGAGGCTACATTGCAAAAACGTTGACTTCTTGCAAATTCTTTCAAAAAGTCTTTAGGAACTCCACTCTCCCGCTTGCCTTCTAGACTTATTATGGGCTTGTCTGAGAAAAATGCAAAGATTTGTTTATTATCCGTGAGAAATATCTATATACTCTTTAGTGATAAACTCTAACGTCATAACTTTAAAGAACTAAATGTTGGTAAACATATTAAAGAGAAAGCAGAGAAAATGGTTGTCATTAGTAGTGATGGTCTACACTTCCAGCCAGGTAAATAGATTTCAAAATTTCATGAAAAGATATCATTGCATCGCATGAATGCCACAAAATCATGCTCAACCAGCCGACATTAGAGGGATTATGGGCTTGTGTGAGACAACGTATTAATGGAGGTATGTATCTTCATATCTATGTATTTTGATGCCCATATTCCTTGAAAAAGTATTCCTTTTAATATATGGACTCTGTAAGATTCAAGAGAATAAGTACAAAAAAAAAAAAAAAAAAAGCTCTTACGGGCTCCGCATGTGTACCCATATTTTTTCGTTCAAACTGAGCAGTAGAATTAATGGCTGTCTATCCGTGTGTCAAAATCGCAATGGCATCGTTAAACGTTCTCCCCCGATGGTATCTGTTCTTCTCGACTGACTCTCGCCAAGTTAAGTCGTATAAACGGAACTTTCTAATCTCGCCTTAGATTATGATTTCGAGAATTTGTCAAAAGCAAAACAAATTTGTTCTGATCTGAAATGAATCCATTGACTCGGCCACTATTTTCAAAACATGATGGAAATTGTGTACGAAAAGGGACAGCAATAATATGCAATAATATGAAATGATGCCATTTATTTTTAAATGGCCTTTAAATTGTATTTCAAATAGAGTATGACTTTAAAGATTGGCCGCAGACGGATGCAAATATCGTATCGTATCGATGTTTGTGACTTCGGGTAAATGTTTTATATCATATTTATTTATTATATATTATATTGTCGCTTCAAATGAAAGTGTTGTTGTAGCGGTTATACTTAGTCGAATCCAGCTGAGTTTAAATGAATATCTTCTTTCTTCATTTTTATTTCGTGCATTATTATTTAAAACTAATTATTTCAAGTTATGTGGGATTATAAAAATTGTAATGAAAACAAATTTAATCAAAAATTGCTCCATATACTGGCATTTTTTTTTTTTTTTTTTTTTTTTTTAAGTTTTTATATTTATAGATAAACAGATGAGCGAAAAGCGAAAGCCAGAGACATTACATTTATCACATTAGCTGCACACACAAATACATATGAACAATTAGTTATGTGCTATTGACCAATTTTATGTTTTTGTACGATCTGTAGACAACTCGCAGCAGCAAAAAAGAGAATTGCCACAAATTATAAACAGTAACAACAAAAAGATTTTGCAAACATATTGTTAAAGGAGAAATAAAAAGAAAAAATGAAAAATAATAAGCCAAAAAAAAGAAGAAAAAAAAAGCAATTGCACAAAGCCCGCACATACATAACCAATGGCATACACATATTATATATGTATGCATGTATGTATGTATGTATGTATGTATGTATGTATGCACGTGTAAATGTATTGTAGCACTATTTACCAAAACTATGGTCAAAATAATTTATGTAAGTCCATTTTTTAAAAGTGGATTTTTATTTATTTATTTATAATGTACTGCTGTTATGCACGTTGCTTATATGGATTTAGCTGCAAAGTGCGGCATGTAGCTAAATTTGTATAAAGAGGAAAAAATAACTATAAAACGTTAAAAAACTGAACGGTATCAGAAAACAGCAAAAAAAAAAAAAAAAAAGAATTGTTGTAACGCAACATTACACTCATCATCTTGTATATGGTTATTGTTTGGGTTGCTATTTTTTGGCTACCATAAGCGATATGTTGCTGAGAGAGGGTATGAATGAATGAATGGTGCAAGTATGTATTTCACTAACCAGGTCTTTTTTTGCATGAATAAATTTGGTTATACGTACGCCCAAAAAACAAAAATCCAAAAAAGAAAAACAGAACGCGATTTATTCGTTATGTAGATTTACACAAACAAATACATAAAGAATAAAAGCTTTGAAAAAAGTTGAGAAAAAAACAAAGAAAAAACTTAAGTTCACCTTGAGGCGAATCTGTGATATCCAGCCACCAACCCAAACCAATACATAAAAATTTACAAATATTTGGTTAATGGACTGCAAACAATATATATGTATATATATATATATATATATATTTTTTTTTTTTGCCTATTAAGAGCATGGCTGTGGGCAGTTTAAGCCCATTTTTAAATGTAATCGTCAAGTTTCAATATTCGATATCAATTTTTGCATTCTACCAATAGACAACAGGCAGCAAATCTATCTATCTATCTATCACACAGACTTCATAATCTTGCGATGATCAAGAATATATATCGTTTTGAAAGTTTCTTACACTTATCTTCGGATGCTGTAAAACCAATTTGACACATCCGCGTGCATTGCTGATCCTTCTGAAAGATCAATATTAGATCCTCTTGTAAATGCTTCGAGTGCAAGTTCAAGTTTATTTCAGAACGGGAAGGAAAAGAAGGAAAAATCGTGCGTTCATTTCAAATAAATTTAGCGATTTAAGTATAGAAACCGCAAAAGCTAAGTGGAAGGACAGCTTCTTGCTACAATTCGATTTACTTTTGAAAAAGTTCCGTATTGTGAGTGCCATAGATTGTCACTGCTTTTTAATGGCCCATGTTTCGCTTTCATAACAACGGTGTAATGGACGCTTGCACAATTACTCATGGTTTCGAATTTTGCTAAATTCGTTGTGGTCATTACTTGCCTATTTATAGCGGTTGTCCGAGCAGATAAATAAAAAAGTATAGCCAGCCCTATCTATAGACGGCCGTTTTGAAGAGTAAGGAAGCGAAGAAACCTCTTGCCATGAGGACACCTCATTTTCCTTGAAATGTTTGTTCGGCTTGCTGTTGCCGTGCGAATTTGCCAAAGTGCTCCATGTGTTAATGTTACGTACTTTCAAAAGACTCGCAAATTAGCAAAGTTTTAGTCACAGCGATCTCACATACGTCATTCAAAGTTTATCACCGTTACAGCCGTTGTGATAAGCAAACAGTAAAACATTTTGTAAAAATAATTAAATTGGCGTAAACTCTTCACAATTTAAGCATGGCACTGCAGCACAGAACAAAAAGTGACGAGAATATTGTGAGTAGACTTGCATTGCGAATAGTCGACGCAATATTCAACTGGGTGACTTAAAGTTCGCAGGAAAACATTTGGATCCTCTACAATTTTTGATGTAAGGCTCTTTCTACATTTTGTTTCATATTAAAATATTCCATACAGGTCATAAGTTATTCAGTGTGGACTTATGTCGAGAATTTCAACTTTTCTTTGGATTTCAACTACACTGATCTTGTTTGACCCTTCGCTTTTAGACTTTATAAGTTTCTGGGTTGATGATGCTGTCTTTATCACCTCTATCGAGTTTCATATCAACATGCATACTGGTCATGAACTTCTGTAACCACACAAAAGTGAGTTTCCTTTCTTTTTGCTTGCGGCATGAATATTAAGCGAGCGAAAACGTTGAGGATGTCAAAGGTCTTTGATGATTGATGATTGTCGCATCGTAATGCTTCTAACTGGTATAAAGACTTCCAAGGAGGCTGAGAATGAGTTCAAGACGAAACAGTTGGGCAGACGGACAGATGGACAAACGGACAGATGGACATGCTTAGGTGCATTACAAGTTTGGAGCTTCCCAAGAATTTATATACTTTATGGGGGTTTTGCAGCTTCTTCCTGCGCGTTATAGATGGTATTGAAAAAAAAATTAAATATTGATACACCATAATATTGAGTAGGCGTGGTCAATTTAGATTCAAATGTTTGTAGATTGATTTGTTGTAGTTCATGAGAAATAAGCAAACAACCAACTTTTTATTCTTTTCGAATAATATAGGCATCCTCAGCTTACGTGGTGCTGTGGGGGTATGCTTTGACTGAATTGATCCAATTTTAATACCAATCTGAGTGCAAGAACTTGCAATGTTTCTGTGAAAGTTGAAGCTTCATTTTTTACGGCTAGGAGAGGAGGCTTACAACCGATACTACACAGAAGGACAGCTTAAATCGATTTCGAATTTGATGCTGATGAGGAATATATATACATTTTGGGGCCTCTGAAGCTTTCTTTTGGGCGTTGTGAACGTGAAATGAATGAACGGAAATGAATATATCCCTCATGCTGCGGGTATGACTAGAAAAAGAAACTTTGCAAAGTGAGGAGATTCATTAAAATAATTTCAGGAACAAAACTAAATGATGATGGAATGAAAACAAATGTGAATGGAAGAATTTTTGGTCCCATTGGATTCATGTAGATGGGACATTGCCAAAGGGTTTACGCGATTACTTAGCCTGATAAGATATTTTGAAGAGGGGCGTTGAATTCGATTTTTCACATATGAAAAATCCAGATCATCATGCGTAGTCTTGTCGCTAACGAACGACGTGGCATTAATAATAAGACAACGAATCTTAGATTGATATTCCTTTCCACAGGTTCAAATATGTTGCAGAATCCTAGTGTGGAAAATACGCTTATTCTTTAGATTAAGTTGAGATTGGGGACAGACAAGCCTGTCTTCTGTGGTTTTATTCAACTCGCTGGCGTTTAGCTTTTATGTGACCTTTCCATGTTAGCCTTTGGTCAATATACAAGCCGAGATATTTTACACAGTTCTTAGTAGGGACGCTATTGACATTCGAAGATAGTGAAGGACAGGAACCTTTATTTTACGTGAAAGCATTCTTCAGCTGAGGCGAAATTTTGTTGAGACGGCAAACGTCGCCGTCAAAATATTGTCCATGATCAGAAAACTTGAAGTGAAAACTATATAGAAAATTATATACGTAAGCCATAGACTGCAACGCTAGCTATGGCGCACATATAGGATTGGATTAATTCTGCGAAAGACTTTTCTTCAAAACCACTTGTGCTGCTCGGTAAACCATAGAGTAATTGGTTTTAGTTTTACTTTCACCTTAAGGCAAACAAAGATTTCTTTACGAGGGAAAACTGAGGATTTCTTGTTACTTCATATTTGTTTGTATTCATATTTATTTATTTAATTTTTTACATAATTCTTATTAACATTCAATTTTTTTGTTTTTTTCATTTTTTTTAAATCTGTTTTTATTATGCACGCATACAGTGTCTGTCATACTTCGCACACATATTTATTGTATTTCATAAGCATATTAAACTGATCACTACATTTGTAACATTGAGTGAAATGCTTAGGAAACATCATAATTCTCCATTTGACTTGTCCGTCTGTCTATCAGGACACTCCATAGGAGCTGATACACAAATCAAGCAAAGTTGACATTCATGAAGAAGATACTCAATAAAAGCAATTCCGCTTAATTCAGATTTGCTTGTATACATTTTTCTTATCTATCAAAGAGATAACTAACTAATTGATTAATAATACGTAGAAGAAGTGCTGATGCTGTTGCTGATCGTCACAGAAAAACAGCCTTTGAAATGTAACGTTGGAAAACGCGTTACTTTTGAATTATTCGTAGCTACGCTAATCGGTAAGAATTCGAATTTCTCTCTGCGTTGGTAATTTCGATTTACAACCCATTGTAGGATGTAAGTCAAAATATATATGATAATGTCATTAAAAAAAAAAACCAAAAAAAAAAAATGAATTAAAACGAGTGTTAGCGACGTTGTTTATTAGTGAAGAAATAATCTGCAGAAGATATTGATCCGAAATTTGTTTAAAATACTGACGACGGACTTCTTAAGGTGAACAATTTGCCAATTCACTCGAACTTAATTAGCAAAAAAATTTTGTTTCGCTTACTGGTTTGCAAATATTCGCTTTATAATCGATTTAGTTTTCTTACTTGTTTTGAATTCGTTTCACTGTAATCCACGTTCCGCCATAGGTATAGCCTTTACAAACTTTAGCATATATATAAAATGCATGCATATGTATATACAATATATATAAAATATTGATATGTATATTTGTTTATTTGTATGTATGTATGTATGTATGTATGTATGTATGTGTGTATGTATATATATATATATGTATGCATGTATATATGTATGTATGTATACATTTATTTAATGTCGTTTATTTATTTATTTATTTTTGAAAACTTTTTCCAATCGCCTTTATGGACTTGCGTTAAGTACGCTATCGGTTACCGTAACAGAGCAGAGAATGGTAGCAACATCAGACAACAAGATATTCAATTTTATTACAATAGCTATTAAGAAACGGTATATTTATTTAATAATACGTTTTGGACATTTCACCAAAACTCCCAAAAAATATTTATATGCATTTAGAGAAACATAGAGTCAATCGATTTGACAATGTCTCGTTATGTTTCGCTATCTCGAATCTATTGCTAAATAAGACAATATAGGGGCGTTAAGCGACGATTTACAAACCGATCTAGTTGTGTTCCCAACTGAATTTTCACTATCAGCATTATCTAGAGACGGAATTAAATGCTTGTCAAATTGCAAATTAACTGAATGGATCGAGATGTTGTTATACGGAAGGCATCCAATGATTCGACTTAAACCGTATACAACGTTTAGCTTGGCTTTTAGAGACCGAAGTTTTAGTTATTTTTTTTTTTACTTCATGAATGTGATTGTAATTATTGCGTAATATTTTTCACGCACACATTTCACATAAGTGATTTTCTGTCTCTTTTATTGTTTATGAATTTTCTTTTTTACTTTTTAATACGAATTTCTTTTAATTATTAAAGTGTGTTACTTGTACATAATGTTCGTGTGTTTTTGTGCAATTAAATATAATGAATTCATTATTTTAATTTGTTATTGTGTCCAAAAGTAGCATAAATCACTTCATGATGCAGTGAAAAGTCTTAAATTATTTTCCTTTTTTTTTTTTTTTTTTTTTCAATCCATACGTAACTTTTGCAAAAACATATTCAAGAGAGCTACGTCAAATTTATATTTGAGTAAATTAAGTAAGAAAGAAGAAGAAAAATACTTATGTGCTTATTATCATATTACGGAACTGTGTTGCTATTAAATATAGCTTACAAATAAATGCATTTAGTTTATCAAAAATTAAAATCATCTAAAAATCCAGTTACACATAAAAGATTGTACAATGTGTTTATGCATACATAGACAGATCCCCATCTACACAAAGTAATATCTTTAATTTTATGTAATTTATCTATTGATCCAGCATAGTAATGCAAAGCTAACTGGGTCAAAATATAACTATGTATTACATAGTAATAAATCTACTTAGTACGTACATATACATGCGGACAAAAAAAAAAAAGGAGCGAGAGATATTTTTCAGTTCTGTACCACAGAAATTGTAAAAGTTAGCTTCCACAAGACGCACATAACCTTTTTACATGCCCTAACACTATTTCAAATGAATTCCGGGAATCCCATGTGAGCTAGTTCCCGCAGTAAAAAATTGAGACAATTTCTGTTGCCTTAGTAGTATTTCTAGCTGGACAGTGTCCAGCTAAAATAATTCCATGCTCTTTCAAGGTGAGAAAAGTAAAAAGTATTGTTTTAAAAGTGGATTGCAAACGTAAATCGTATTGCTTGGGAAGGAAACGCAATCTGAATTAATGTTTATAATAAATATTAGATGGATCGAGCACATCATTGCAACGAGAAAGGAGGAGAACTAGTTCGTCAGCTTCGAAATCAGAAAAAAGCGTAAAAATTTATTGCCGCATCACTATGTCGGTGACAAGATTTCGTCATGAATGCGTGAGGCCACCAAAAAAAGTATTGAGAGACGCGGAGCAATTACAAAAAGCTTTTCTGCTTCCGATAATCGCACAATAAGTTTTAGCAAAGCGAAATCTCTTCATGTCGTCTACAGCAATTTCCAATGAAATGGGGAATGGCGTGTCATTCCGAACTATTCGCTGACGTAATAGAGCAGAATAATAATTACATTAGCAACTACCTTGTTGACTTGCATACTCACTAATGCTAAGGTTTCTTTATACACATGTAATCTATCTATGTAACCAGGTAATAGACCTATGGCTTTATAATTATTTAATAAACGGGTAAATGAAAAAAGAAAGCTAATTTCAGGTAAAAGGTTATTAGTGGGACGAAAAACCATCTTAGTCGTAGAGGATAAGAAGCTCGTTGCAGAACACGGTCCAGACAATCGCTCATATTTAATTCAAGAGCCCCGCACGTAGTGCGCTCGCTATTGAATAATAGATGTGTGCATGTGACGAGTTCGTTACTCCTAACTGACTTGCAGTTATTGGTTGTCGTAGAAGGATATTTAAAAAGCATTTTGAAATCGAAGAACACTTCCAGCGGATATTGATGACTGCACGCTACATCCCACAAATGTATATAAAATCTGTAAAGAATTTAAACTTAGCTGAAGCGCAGCTGAAAAATCGTTACAGTCCTATACTTGCAGGAAATTCTCATAAAATTTGTCTCATCAGATTTAAGATCGACAGCTCAATTACTTTATGTTTAACTAATAACTAAATATGGAAACGAAGGAACTTTTTCTTCTTTCTAAAAGCATTCTCCTGTAATGAATTATCACATCACGTGTCATCTCTCATTTCTACGAAAAGAAATTGGAAAAGAAATCAATTCAGCATAGCGTATATTTGCTTGCAAGGGTTTTCAGAATTTTTGTCGTTTCGTTTAGTCTTCTGTAAGATCCGAAAATACGAAAAGCGAAATATGCATATATGCGAGATTGTCAAACCACTGACAGAGATCTGACAATTCGCAGTTAACGAGCAACGAGCAATAAAACCGTCGAAGTCAAAAAACGTGTTCTTGCAAATCCTCGAACGGGCTTAAAAGGGAGTTGACCAAACATGCACGACATATAGGGTACAAAACGTGTCGCCGTACATCTGCAATTGACTTTGTAGAATCCGATAAGCAACCTGAATTTTAGATAGATAATCAGGAAAGGAGAACGATGCAGAAGATGAGATATGGAAAGGTTTCTAGTTTTTTTAATTGGACGCCATAAACAAAACGTGTAATACGCCTTGGGCACCCAGAAAAGACTTTAATACAATGGCTAACACGCGTCATGAAAAGGGAATGTGCAATGCTAGGTTTGGTCGTTAAAGACTTTTGCAGAGACATTGTCGATGTGGGGGGGTCCACGTTGAGTTTGCGATCAAGGATTGTTCCAAGACATTGCATTAAATCTACAAGATCAATGGATTACCCAGAAATTTTTATATGGAGCTTGAATGATCCTGCACAGCATACTATCTACCATCCAGGAGTTAGCAATTGCTAAAGACTCGTGAACCGTTGTTTGTTGTTTGTATATTCTTATTTCAGTCTTCAATTTACTTCCAAGGTTTGAAAATTCAGTGTAGGCAAACTAAAAGAAGAAGAAGAAGAAGGCGAATACTCAAAATATTGTGTTCTTAATGACTGCCAAGTCATTGCAAGTGCTCGCTGAAAACACTTTTCCAAATTATCAAAAAATGTACCCCGATTGGAGGCAGCTCATGCACATGCTCATAGTTAGCAAAATCCTTTGCAATTTTTATATAATGGCCTAAGAGTGTGGGCGTGCAAGGCTCGCCTTTAAGTGAATGTAACTTCCTTTCTTGTTATCATGTGATCATAACTAGCGACTACGTCATATTGCCCAATGTTTGTAATTGCAGGTGTTCCAGGCACACTTGTGTGAATAATTTTCAAAATTTTTCTACTTCTTATTTTTAACGAATAATATGAGTAAAGGAAAATCATAAACCTATTCAACTGGTTGGCTAATCATTTCATTCGACGCATTCAGTATCATAGCATGCTTATGCAGATATTGTATACAATTAGTTTGCCATTAAATTGATGGCTTGATTGTTTGCTGTAGTAAGCGTAACGTTAACTATTGGCTGGCACCGAATGATATGAAAAATTACAAATGTGTTGCTTCGTTTTACTTCCGTTTTTAGAAAGAAAAGGAGCATATAATTGCATTTTTTTTTTTTTTTCGATTATGTATTTTGAAGATTATTTTTTTCAATTTTCAGTTTTCTCTTAATGTTTGTTACTTTTAATAATAATTGAAAAACAAAAAAAAAAAAAGCAGAAATATTGACGATTGGATTTATAATAAATGGCATGAAATTAGGATGCATTCAAGCGTTGCAATAACAAAAAGAAAAAAAAAAAAAAACCGAAGAATAAACAAAAAAGTGGGCGTGAGAGACAATGTAGTTTTAATACTATTATATTTTATAAAGTTTTTCTATTAATAGCATTTAATTAATTTTTTTTCAATGCATGTAACCTTCGCTCTCATCATGTATTGTTCTTTTTCTGACTTTCAGGTTAATTTTCAAAAAAAAAAAAAAAAAAAATAAATTTAATTTTACATACTATACCTTTTAATGAATTTTCGGTGATTATTGTCATATACATGGCATGGTATGCACATCATATCAGCTAAAAAGTGCCGAGATTGCGAATGCATGTCAGGAATCACTTCTTGTTTTTCTTTTCTTTTTTTTTTTGTCTTCTTAAACAGAAACTATTATAGAATCGATAGACGCATTCATTACTACATGCTACTTCCTCTCGAATATGATCACCCGCCCGGGGCTTTTCATGATCTAATATGAAATTTTCTATTTTTTCAATTTGCTTTCTTTGCCACTTCTCCTTGTGGTATCGCTAAGAAAATCTGTTGTATTTGCAAGAAGAAAGAAACGAAAACAACAACTGACAATAACAAATGTTTCATTTATGTTATTAGTTGATAATGTTCATTATTCAGTATTTCCTGTAGGCTATAATTTTTTTGTTTCTTTTTTTTTAATTTTTATATTCTCTATTGAAGTATGGAGGTATTATAAGTTTGTCATTATGTTCGCAACGCGAAAAGCTAGGTATCAGAGGATTTATAAAGTATTCATATGCATATATATATATATATATATATATATATATATTTGAGGTAAGGTACCGACCCGTTTGTGTCATGGGAGGATTGAGAGTTTGTTAAGATCAAACTATGTTGGAAAGCTCAAAGGTGGCATATGTGTTTGTGGTTGATCAAGTCGCAGATCAAGTTGAAGAATAAACACAACTACTTCGTACTAATGGGCTAAGCAGAAAGGCCAAAGCGAATATATTTTGTTATATGCTTTTTTTAAATTTATTTATTTATTTATTCTGGTTTTTTTTTTGGAAAATTATGGTCATGCTATGTGCGTTGTTTATGGTTAGCCATTAAGCTAAAGCAAATTTCCGCTTTTGCTAAACGAAATGTATTTAAATAATTGATGGAATTCGTAATTGATCGATGTCGTAGGCGGTTGGCATCGTCTGAATTCTTGTTGCACTAACTTTTTGATAAAATAAAATCAAATTTAAATTTTAACCAAAATTAAAATCAATAATGGCTTTAAAGTCAATTTTCTTCACCCAGTTTCGCTACAAAATTCTTAATTTCTGCCTTACATATGGCATAAGGAAGGACTCTAATGTCTCTAATCAAGTGTAACGTTTGTCCGTCGTAACACTTACGTTAACTACTCTTTCAATAGTTTTCGAAACATTGCCAAGAAACCAAGGGATTCAGAACTTAACAACGTGCATGTGTAATGTGCCCGTAAAGCGTTCAATGAATTATTTCTTTTGTAACGTCTTGCAAACAGAATTTCTATCTATCTTTGCTTGATTTCGTAGAGAATCAACAAATCATTTGTGTGCAGCAGATCTTTATTTAGCTCCACATTTTTAATTCCTTTATGCCGTTTGTTTTGCCTTTTTCATGGCCCATTGAAGCTCACAGACCCATATCTCATCCTTAGGTGTGGTGCGCTTCAAGACGGTGTGGTCATTCAATATACTGCAATTTCAAGTCTCAGGATTCTCTCTCGTTCTAATATTCATAATAAAAGTTAAGTCACGAAAACTTTATGCGATTGTTATAATTGTCTTGAGATGCGAACAGTGGAAGGTATTGTGCTATAATTCCATATACGGTAAACGGAAAAAAAAAATGCTCTACCCGTTCGGTTAACATGCAGAGGCGAAAGGTGTGAAGAGAACATGGCCACTGTGCATACGAGATCGTTGGTAATAATCTCAATTTAGCGAGTCCAGAAGAAGCAACTATGTCTGTCTAGCAAAGGCTCTAAGATGAAAAGTGCATAGAGCGTCCTGCAGATGATGTACGCGTATGGTTTGACATTCCAAAACTCTAACCAGGAAGTTTTTGCTGCTTTTTCTCCTAGGTCAACATGTCTCCCAAACACAGCACAGATCGATTAAATCAAAAAGCAGGGATCATTTTTCTATTTTAGGGCCGTAGAAATGCTACCAAAAACCTTAACTTTTGCTAGAGTTACATAAAAGAGAAATCCTTTTCAGCTCAGTTGCTAATCGTTGCATAATAAGGGGTTAAGCTTCTGCCTTTGGTGCTTTCCATCTTTCTTTCCTTGGAAATGCTTAAAACTTCACCAAAACCATCATACCTGCAACTTATTTCAAGGTGATTCAAGCTGAAGGTTTGAAAATATAATACTTAGAACTCGTTGTTTTGTTGTTGTTTTTTTTTTTATTTTTCTTTATTGCTTTTGTCAATTATAAATAATTATTAATTACGTAAAACTTCCTTTACATGAAATATACACAAATTCCCACTATTTTGTAATAAAAATTCAACGAAGAAAAAAAAAATATTTAAATCATGAAACCGTGATGTGATGGAACCCACAACTAACAATGTCGTACAAAAAAAAAAAAAAAACAAATTTTTTTTTTTAAAGATAATAACAAACAAAAAACAACAACAACAAAACATGGTCGTGTACAATTAGATAAGTAAAATAATGAAAAATGCAAAAAAAAAAAACAAAATTCATTAGATAAAATGTAAAAACGTTAAAAACATCCATTAGAATCTAAATTAATGCGATTTTTTTTTTTCGATGATAAATTGTTAAGAAAAATTATTTTTCACAAAGTCGAAAAATTAATAGAAACGTGCTTGTAATTGCTGTGCCTTGATAGAAAACTTTTCATTCTTTCAGTTATAGAAAAAAACCAGAGAGAGATAAAACGGTTACATAATATTTTATATTTAAAATGTGAATGCAAGTAAGTAAGTTTATCTAACATACTGCTACGTAACATGATTTTTAATTTTCCCTTTATCCTCTTGACAGTGCAAACTAATTCGGTCCACTTTTTTGTGGTCAAAAACGCATTTATTTTAGAACAAAGTGAATGAATGAATATATTAATTATCACAAGTAGTACAGTGTCTATCGCTGGCCATCATTTTTTTCCACCGGTCACGCAAATTTCGAATTCAATCTTAATTCGGCGAAACAAGCCAAATTTGGATAACGTTATAAGAGTCTAAGCACCGTTCGGACAAACAATAAGTGATTCATTGAAATCCGTGTTAGTCAATAGGAGTTACAATAGCGGGGAGGCTAAGACAATCCAGGTTACAATTGCAAACATTTCCTGTGTGTGGTCAAATTTTTACGTACTGAGAACTCCCGACGTCATGACTTTTGTCCATTTCACGTCCATTTTTTGTTGCAGTTGCATCATTTATTGTTGGTAGCACGGTATTGTTGGTGACGATTTCATTTGGCTTAAGTGAACCATAATACACCACCCTCAGGTGACTTTACCAATTGAAGCCCAGTAATATTTCTCTGGTGAGATTCGCATCACCGGGCTGTGAAGATTAGAAGAGCGTAATTTTTATATACAATTTTACAAAAGCTATATACAGACAGGAACTGACTTATAAAAATGCTTCAATTCTCATTTTTTTCGAATATCGTGGAAAACTCCCTGCTTATATACTTACCGGAAACAAGAAGTCATCAACACCAGATTTTACTCTGACTCTTTTTTGTTTTTAATCCTTTGCCTGTTCAATTCCCAGCGACTGTTTCTTTGATTTTATTGCTTTCCCAACATTTTTATTTTATTTTCGTTTTCGTTAGGCTTACTTTTATCTTATCGGATGTAACTTCGGAATTAATATTTTTGTATATTTGTGATGTACCTTTGCAATCTTGCATAGAATTCTTTTGCATATTGCTTTACCTATTTTATTATATTATTTTTGCAGATAATGACGAGCACAGTGAGTAGACGAGTGGGCAAACACCGCGATTAGTAAGTCAGTGTTCGCGGGTCCAAATCTCCGATGCGATAGAGTTTTCTTTGGTCGTAGCTATAGTGAGTGGTCAGGTGGTAAAGGGATAACAGTCACCGATTGGGCATAAGCCCACTAAGTTACGGCTACCAGAAAATTATTCTGAATCGATCACTATAACAAAAAGTGGGTCTGCCTTAAGCCCATCTGTTTGTTATATACGTCCGCACAAACTTAATGTACCCTGTACCGCCAAGTGCTGTAGCGTATAACAACTATTTCCTGACATTAATTCAAAAGTAGGAAAATTTATTTTGTCCCGGTAGTTTTATACGACTGCATGCGAATGCTTTAGTTGCTTAAGATTTTAATGTGGAAGAAATTCGATTTTTTCCGAATGCCCAAAATTTTTATGTGTTGCTAAGTAAAAGTAAAAACTAAAGTTATCTAAAATAATTATTATACCCAACATCACAACCGATACAAGGGTATATTAAGTTTCTGCAGGTGTATGCAACACTCAGAAGGATTTAAGGTAGACTCACCTTGTATCAGGAAATAAATCCGAGTCCATCGAAAGTTGTCTGTCCATATGGGCATTTTGTTTTTTTGTGTTTTTAACTTATAGGCCACAACTTTTGAGATATTTTGATAAAATTTGATAAGTTAATGTATTCTTGCCTAAGGACGAACGCTATTGAAAATGGTTTTGAATCGGACCACCTTTCCGATCACTCCATGTCACGTGTTAATGTGGAAAGTCGCTTCATGAATAATTGTATTAAGCGAAATAGTGTAGGTTAGGGTATTTAATAAAAAAAAAATTGGGCCGTCAGCCACCTCGACACTTTTTACTGGTTTCGTATTTAATTTTTTTTTTACTTTTTTGTGTTAGAATTCGCGCTTTATTCTCCAAGTTTATTTATTTGATACCCGCATCAAAGGAACTATTTAAAGAAATTGATTGCCACAAACTGCATTATCTACGGAACCATGTTAAAAAAACCTTTTTAAGAAAACGAAAAAAAAGAAAAGAAAAAAAAATAAGGCGATTATGAAATGTTTCGTCACAACTCTATGGGCCTACCTTGTAACCATTTATTTATACATTTTTTTCATCTCTTTTTAGTCAAATGTTGATAACTTTTATAAAATTCCAACCTTATTGGCTCGTCAACTTATATTTGGTAATTTTTTTTTTATTTTTCTTAAGTAAAAAACATAAAAACTTTAATTATTGAACGAAAAAATAAATGCTATGAAAAACGTGACGAAAATTCTAATTTAATCGTTAACTCCCAAAAATTTTAATATATTATTAAAGTTTATTGTTATTTTTGTAATATAGAGAAACAAAGAAAAAAAAAACAAAACAAAAAAATAAGGAAAAAAATGTGCCCATATTTTCGGTACTGAGAGATTACCTTGAAAATATCTTTAAATAAGAAAGAAAGAAACTTTCCCAAAAAAATTAAAACGAAACAAAAAGAAAAAAAAAAAAAAACAACAACAACAAAGTAATTTACTCTCACTTTTAAAATGTATTTTATTGCTCTTTATTGCTTTGAATTCTGCTTTAAATATAAAATTTCTTTTTTCTTATAAATATATGCTTACATCTACTAAACCTACACTAATGGTTACAAACACATAGGCACATGCACACTCAATTGCTTTGCAATCATGTAAGACGTTAAAAAACTTTCTCCAACACATTTTGTTTTTCTTTTTCTGTTTATATTTTTGATGTATTTTTTTATCTTTTTTTGTTTTAATATTTTTATAACTATGTATACATATTTAAACATATTTTCGAACATAACTTAAAAATTTTCGGTATGAGTTAAACCAACTTTGTAATGCAGCAAACGTGTGCAAATATTTATTTATATAGTCAAGGTAGTTTAAACATGAAAAACCTTCGTGCGATGGAAAGCGTTGAGGTGGAAACCGAAAGACTTTGTGTACACATACCGTGCAAAAAAGTATAATAATATAAATATGTATATGGATATAAATAGTGGAATATCGGGAGTATAAGTAAAGTCGATAAAAGTGTAAAGATTTTCTCCTCTTTGTCCTATCAAAAGACAAAGAACAAGAAACCCAGAACTTTAAACTATTGGGCAATGTGTGAGGTTGAACCTTTAGCGATTTCTAAAAACTGTTGAAATATTTGCAAAATCTGCAAAACACTCTACAGTTTGCTACACCGGGAAAGTGAACACATGTGAAGAGGAAATAAAATCCCTTCTATGAAAATGTTCTATATATGTTCTATTTGACTTATGATGCGATTGGCGTAAAATGCAAAGTCGCACAATTTGTGTGGCCCCATCAATTCGAATATGACTCGTATGGGGCAGGAATATACTGATTGATTCGAAGTTTGTTTAGAATTTATTGAGCTGTGTCGGTATAAATGTGAGAAACAAAGTTATTCGAAACTTGGAGCCGATTCTTCTGATACGTTTTGACTGTTTCTTGAAAGAAGTTTTCCTTTCTTGCGTTCATGTATACATATTTAGTTAATTAATTACTCGCGCGACGTTGACATATTTTAGGGGGCAAAATCGCGAGTAGTTAGTTACTCGAAAAGTTGGTTTTAAATAATTTCGTACTTTTTCTTTTTCTCACTATAAAAACAACTAGTGATCTACAAGCGCAAATATACTCACGTGATAAATATTTTGTTTCATATTTTTGTTTTTGTTAAACTGGCTTTTACTTTAAAGGGAAAGTTTTGCACGTTTTCATCGCAAAGAAAAGAAAAATGTTATATGCAATACGATGACGTTCATAAGAGAGAAGCGAAAAGGTCAGCGAAATTTCAAACGAATAAAAAGGAAAAGAAGAAATAGTTTATGTAATACTCCCACGTTTGCAAAGCAAATTAAATTAACAGTAAATAATAATTCATTTAAGAGTTTTCTGCTTATTTTATTTAATAAATTTAATTTAAAGAAATACACTTTGGCCCTATTTCTTATTGTAAATGAAATCATATCACATATCATCATATGTACATCATATCTATGTCATATAAAATAGTTATATTACCTTTGTGCTCGCGCCAAGGTTGCAAAAAGCAAACGACAATACGAACGACGAAGACAGTCTAAGAACTGTTATAACAAACTGGAATTTTTCATGTCTTTAATGTGAAGAAAACTTGAAGTTTGGAAAAAACAAATGAAAAAAGGGGAAAAAAGTAAGAAATTAAAATCTTAACAGACAACCATAGAGACACTAGCGGATGAGAAGAATTCATTGTTATAAAATCCCCCTGCCCTTTGGACATAATGCAGACAGACATCGGAAACACTCGGCCAGTAAAACAATAAAATTAAGAGAAGATTGGCAAAGTTTAAAGGCATTAACAAAACATGAGGAGCTACGTTGGCTCCGTGCTGTTGCTTGCCGTTGATGATAACGATGACCTATGGTTAACGGTTTGTCAATTCGTAGATCTAAAGTATAATCATAAGGTAAATGTTGAAAGGCATTTAGCAGCTGTATTAAGCTTTAAGGAAAATATTTCGAAGAGTTCAGAACTCTTTGGGAGGAAAAAAACAAACAAAAAAATAAAAAAACACCCACACATATATATATCCACGCGTATAGGTATTGCAATTGCCAAACAAAGAATCAGCATAAGATTATAATAAAATTCATTACAAACAAAACAAATGGCATTTTCAACAACAGAAACAATTGTTATACCACTACCATCACAAGCACCACTAGCAATAATTTGCATTTAATATCAATCAAAACTGTGGTGTTAAGCTTTGCTACTTGGGCGTCTTGTCACGTCTCGCTAAAGCAAAGCGAAAAGATTCAATGAAAAGCTTGGACTTGGTTTTATTTTTGGTTTTTTGTGTTTTTTTCGTTTCAATTCTTCTTTGTATTTTTATTTCTGTTGTTGTTATACGTTTGACAAATAAGACGAATTCATAGGTTGAATATCGCATTTACACTAACAACAGCTAACAACAACTACCAACAGTTCGCACAAACACTTTAGCATTATGTTAAATATTGCTTTTATTGGAATTTATTGTTTAATAATTTATTGTGTGGAGTTATGTCGGCTGTTCGTTGCAGTTGTTCTTGTTGTTGTAGTTGTTGTTGTTGTTTTTGTTGTTGTTGTTGTTGGTTTAAGATTCTTTTTTTTTTTGTTTTGTTTCGCTCGTTTACTAGTAGTTATGTGCGCATATTCCAGCTCATGGTTCAACATCATATTTGTTTGTTTGCTCAGTTGTTTGATATGACAGCATTGGAATTTTTTAATTTATGTTTTTCTGTATTTTTTTATTGTTTTGAAAATTATAGCTAATAATAGATGAATAAAAATTAAAAAAGAAGAAGAAGAAGAAGAAGAAGAAGAAAAAAGTTGTTTTTTCGACACGTCTTTTATTCAAACCTCTTTTGAAAACTCACAAAATTTATGAAATTAGAAGGACATAATAAACAAATGTACGCATAGTTCCGAAAATAACTTGAAACGATTTATGGCCCTAATGCGTGATTGATATCAAATATCACACTTAGCTTTCTCTGAATGTAAGCAATTGCCCGAAGGAATATGAAGAAAAAAGAAGAATTATTTAGGCTCAAGCATTTTTTCTGTTGTTTTCTAAAAATTATAATCGATATGCTTTTGAAAATGCAGATCCGAGTTATAGGACGAATCAATTAAAGTATTCCGAAAGTTGGTGGATTGTTTTTTTGCCTTTGTATCGGTCCCCGAATCGTTTGAATTTTTTGATTCAAAAATATCGTAGTGAAGACGCATGAGTTAATACGACAATATAAAGTTATTTCTCTCGTTGCAAGAGTTGTCAAGAACCTTTGCAGCTCGAATGGGAAGTTATGTCACATCCAGCGTACTCACCAGACGGGGCGCCTTCTAATTACCAGCTTGGCTGGCAGGCAATTTCAAAATGCTGAGCAAGTGCGAAAATGGGTTGATGATTGGATCGTTGCCAGACCAACATCGTTCTTTTTGCACGGCATCGCCACGTCGCCAGAAACATGGGAAGAACTGGTAGAAAATGATGGAATATATTTTGGTTAATATATATCGTACCAATCTCAATTCTCATTTGAAAAATTGATCAAAATACATGCTCGCACCTATTGATATCGATATATATCTTAAATTTGCTTCTTTTTTTTTTTATAGTCTTTTTCAAATTCATTTATCTCATCTTCGACATAGTTTCCCTTTTCCAACACATTTATCATAAGAGAAGAGAAGCATTACATATACAATCTTGCACAAAGTTTTGCACAATCATTTGCTTTAATCGAACGGAAAAACTGAAATCGAATCTTAACATGGGAGATTAAAAAAGATGGCTCATCATCATGCTTGATAGCTAATATACATTTTAACTTAACGTAACTAAGAGCATTTTAATCGGGCAAGGTCAACTATTAGATATCCTACATCAGTTTACCTAGTACAGGTATTCACTCGGTTTGGTAATAATACACTAAAAATTACGCTTTATTGCATATTCGAAGATTGCCGAAACGTCACATGACCCGGTCCAAATTTTGCAAACTTAATCTACTTCCTAAAAGTTTTATCATATTTCGGTTTGCGTCATAAAAAACTAGAAAATAGACTTTCTCTCCACATAAGGACTTGCTTTTCATCATAAGCCCTATATAGGGTACAGTCTAAAAAATAGACCAGTCAGATCCGAGCCTCCTACCGTTAATTTTTTTGTTAAATTGCTACTATGAACCAATTTTTGGCATAAGATAATAAAAATTAAATGATTTCCTGAAGCGGTTACTATTCATGAGGAATTTTACATGAAGTGGGGTCTAAGAAATAGATCCATGTGGTTCAAATTTGGTCCACTTAATTTTTATGTCAAATTACTATCGCGAGAACATTTTCATCAAAAAACATTAAAAGTTTTATACCAAAAAGGCTTACATTTTCTGAGAACCCTTATATGCGGTCAAACTTCGGTAAGATTGATTTCTATGTCAATTTATTGTTATGAACTAATTTTCACCAACATGGAATATTAGAAATTAAATATTTTTACCACACAAAGGTTCAGATTTCTTAGGAACTGTTTTATGAGAGGGGGTTGCAAAAATTTCCCTAACCGAACTGAATTTTTCATACCAGTTTACAATGTCGAGATATTGTTATTCAGCGGCTTCGTGGGCAAATTTTGAATATTGCTTATAACTGGGTTTCAAAATAAGGCGTTATATGGGGAGTGGTCGAAAACGTGGATGGATTCGAATCATTTTCAATAGGATTTGTCGATGAACCAAATGTCATCAAAATATTTTTTAAATTTCGACCGGTAAGTTGAAAACAAAATACGTGGGCAGACATTAGGCGAACAGATGGAAAGACAAGCTTAAATTGATTCAGAAAATGAATCTGAATCGATCGATGTAATAAAAGGTGGGTATATCTTAAACCTTTTTGGGTGTTACGTATGTCCGCACAGCGTTAATTTACCCTACACCGCAAGCGGTGTAGGGCACAATCATGATGTTTCCCGTTCATTCAATATTTTTGCGTGCTTTTGTAGAACGTATTCGTTTTGTCGAGTTTTTTAGTGAGACCAACCTATTGAGATACTGCATAATTTACGGAACAGATATTTAGAAAAAGCGAAACTTCACTGCACTTTTGTATTGGTTGATAGTTTACTAAATGTGTTTATATATAACTGCTATTTTATAAGAAGGCACACAGATTGAAGAGCCCTCTCGTGCTGTGGGGGTGTTCATTTAAAAATTTGCAATTATTATTCTTTAGACTTTTTGTTAGAGTACTTTTAAAAAATGCTTAAGATTGTCTTAGTATCTTGTATCATTCGTTTGCCGTTTCAGATGGTTACGAGCATTCTGCTATATCTACCTCCACTACCACAAGGCCTACGAGACCTTCTTTGGCGCCACATAATTCGGCTCAAGAGCGTGAGCGTCGTTTAATGAATGTTCTGGCTGCTAGACGTAGTGCTTTACATCGTACTGGTGTTAGATCGCGAGTTATAACCACAAGTCGTACTGCAACGGCCGTAGAAACGACTTCACGTACACCCACTGATCCTCGATCGGTTTGTATACGTAATTGTACAAAAAACTTTACACGCCGAACTACCGCTAGTTGTATGCGCCAATGTGCTAACTTTTCCAGAGTCGGTAATTCTACGTTTGCTATCAGCAATACATCCATGAAAACTTTAAAACCTAGCTCTCCCAATAATCAACAAAATGAGAAAGATACCAACGAGATCTTGTTCACAGATGAGTCTTCCCATGGTGTTTTAGTCATAGCCAAAGAACAGAATGACACTTTGAATCATATACCCGATGAGAAAAAGAGCGGCAGTGGTATTAAATCACGCGGCAATCGTCGTAAATCACCGATGAACGCAGTTACTCTGGCTACAACATCCATTGAAGATGACGAAATACAGCCATATTTGTATTTTGGCCAAAAATTACCTCCTCTTAAGCCCAACGCTTTGACCATTACCTCCGTTAGTGATGAACATCCTAAATTGCTGGAAGTGTCGGTGGCCAAGGAGTTGCCACAGCTACCCACTACTGTTACTACAACTCCGGTAAACGTAGCATCTACCTCAACTTTGTCGGCAGTGGAAAGAAGTCGGGCTAGATTTAAATATAACATGAGAGGGGGTGTAAGTTTTAATCGCTGGTATAACACGATAGCAAGAACACCGACGGCGGAACTAAGGCCCAATAACGCTTCAAATCTAAAGGAAACTATAAGGCATACCACTCCAACTGTATTTTCAAATATAACTTTAGAGCCAATTACAATGAAAAATGAAAACACAATAAAAACAACCGCAGCAACAACAACGACAAAGGCAACAACAGCAACAAGTAAATTATTAAGGCCCTCGTCCACTCCTCTAATAATTACAGTCTTGGGAGATGAAGAACTGATTACGGTGCCTCCATATACCAGCAATAACCTATATGAAGCCAAAATATCCACATTACCTTTAACCGCAGGTTTTAACGTCAGTAACGCTTTACCAACTTCGACAATCCGCTCTGCTATAATGACTAGAGCCACTAGCACAATAACAAGTACAGCAGCCTCAGTACCCGCAGCAGCCACAGCAACCACAGTAACTACAGCAACCACAAGAGTCTTAGCAACGCCGGCCACAATGACGAAAACAACAAAATCACCGCAAAATACTACGGCTTCTACTCCATCGAATACTATTTTTGATTCCACTCTATCTACTCAACCATTTTTTGAAAGTTCTCCTACGACTAAAAAGACAAGTATAATTGAAGAGGATACCGAACTATTACGAGCTCTCGGTCCAAGTTTAACTGAGTCCATTAACACTGACGATAAAACCAATTTAATAATCTTTGTAAATCGTACTTCCGGCGTCTATATACCTTCGTCTAGTGCAACTACTGCTTTTAAATCGCAAGAGGCGATGGCATTCGATGCAATAACCACTGATTCTTCGCCTACTGTGCTACGTACTACTATTTTGACATCGGTGCGTTCCACTGTAAATCCAAGAACCGAAGAGCAATTTATCAAATCTACCGAAAATCCCATAAATCACTTTTACAGACCGTTCGGCATGGTCAATAATGTCGCTACCGTTACTGAATCCTGGATTACCTCCACCCCCCAAGAAGTCACCGGCGAGATAAGTTCTACAGTTGTAACCAACGATCAGGAAATATCAGCAGAAATGCAACGAATGAATATTGTTACTATGGTATTGGCCGGTATAGGCATCATTCCTCTTATTGCTGTTATACTTTATTTGGTGCGTAATTACATACTGAAACGTCCTCTAAAGGATGATGAGGATTTTGATGTCTGCATTACCGATCAACAACCCATTAGTCCAGTGAAGAGGTTGGACACTAAATACCACATCAATGATGATAAGAATGAAGACGAAGTCGATCATCGCAAATTGCCTCAAAGGCAACACAGTCAAGTCCATAAACTACCATCCAGAGACAATAAGAGTCATAATCCTAACATGATTCATCAACGACACTACAATGATGATAAGAGCTCGATTGCCAGTGATCAAGAATTCGATCGCTCGAATATACGGTTGAAAAGTTTGTTGGGCGAAGGAAATTTTGGCCAAGTATGGAAAGCAGAGGCCGATGACTTAAGTGGACATTTTGGAGCTACCAGAATTGTTGCCGTTAAAACTATAAGAGCTTGTAGCACTCAAGTGAGTTTGAAGGACGAAGCGAATATTATGCGAAAATTGGGTTCGCATCCAAATGTAGTGACATTGCTTGGAGCTTGCGTAGAAACCGGTAGGATTTAACTTTAATTAGTTAACAAAATTTAATTATGAATTAATAAATGCTATCCTATTTCAGAACCTCATATGTTGATTATGGAATATGCTATGCGTGGTCGTTTGTTATCTTTATTGAGAGCGGCACGAAATGCCACCAACATTTTGCCAGCTTCCGTTCCGGGTGGCCGAAGTCAAACGCCATTGTCACCTCGGACATTGGCAGGATTTTGTTTAGATATTGCCTGTGGCATGGAATATATAGCTGAGAAAAGAGTAGGGCATTTCTCCTTTTACCGTTTGCTTTGGCTTACAATTTTGTTTTCCGTTTGCTCCTTTTTCTTTTTAGATTGTTCATCGTGATCTTGCAGCACGCAATGTTTTGCTGGATCATAACGGTGTTTGTAAGATATGCGACTTTGGTATGTCCATCGATTTGGATGCCGAGCGAAAACGTAAAGAGCTTGAGAAGAACTGCGCCAACGAGATAATGCGAAGTAATTTCAATAAATTCAAATTTGATTTTGGTGGAAAATTCATTATGAATCATTGGCCACCGAATCCTCAAAAGGAAGGTAACATCTCCGAAGTAAAGAAAGGTCATGGTCACGATACTATCGGCCGAAGACCAGCATTGCCCATACGATGGATGGCCCCAGAAGCTTTACAATATCATCTATTTACACGAGAAACTGATATCTGGGCGTTTGGCATAGTGCTCTGGGAGATTGCTACTTTAGGTATAGAAAAGGATGAGTGCAACAAATGTGTAACACAAAGTGATTCTTAATTTTTGGATATAATTTCTTTCATAGGTTCAACTCCCTACTCGCATTTGACTGGTCGCGAGATTATACGACGTGTTCCACAGGGCTTAAGACCAGATTTACCAAAAGAGGGTCGTCATGAATTTTACAATTTAATGTCTCGATGCTGGCATAAAGATCCACAAATGCGTCCCAGTTTTAGCCAGGCTCGTTTAGAGATAACACGTTCCCTACACAAATGGGTTGACGATGATACCGCTTCAAATTCCGATTATATGGATGTTAGCGGCTTCAGTGAAGATCTCGAGCATGGTATGGTGTACTTTAATCACCGCATATCCGAGTTTGAATGTGAAATATGACATTAGCTTTTTTAGCCCTTATCTCAATTCCCTTATAATGAAACCATTACCTTCTCTAATATTTCATTTTCATTTTCGTCAAGTGCTCGCACCAGTATTATCTTTTCTCTTGATTTCAGTTAATGAGTGCTAAATGAATTTTCCAAAAAATATTATCGGTGCTTAAAACACGTGAATATAAATTGTAAATAATTATGTATCTATTAATTTTATTTCTAAGCTATAAATTAACGAACCGATAGACAAAAACCTTAAGATAATAAATAAATCGTTTTAAATGTATTTTAAAATTTGTTTTTAGTTTTCTAGTCTGTATAAATAAAGGATGAAACAAAAATCATTTAATTTGGATTTATTGATAATTTTAAAATAATTTAATAAATGTTTGCACTCAATTTCAATATTTAGCTCATAGTGTGTTCCATACATATATATATATATATATATATATATATAAAATTTATTACGATTGAAAAAAATTTCTTGCAAATGAAATTTTGTTTCAAATGCTTATTAAGTTACCGCAATAAATAATTTGTTATTTGTACTGAACTATAAAAAAAAAAAGTGAATAAATTAACTTTTTAGTACGTTCTTATTAAAAAAACATTTCAAAGCGAGGATTTCAATTTACTAATGTGTGATTTCCTCTAATTTAATTATCCAATCAATATATTCAAGAAGCCTGTTTAGCTTAAAAAGACAACTTTTTAGAAAGAAAGGAATTTTATAGAAAGGCTTTTAAAAAAGTTTTTTAACAAAAATCTGAATTTATATCTCATTCTATTTAAAAATCTGATTAAAAACAAAAAAAAAAGGTTTATTTTCATTACACTAAGAATTTGTACGAAATAAAAATTTTCCTTTCGAAACTGTCAGGCATCCTACTTTTTTTGCATAGTTCTTCTCTAAGATTTCACGAACAGAATTTTTAATGCATGACGCACGCAAGTATAGTGTAAGCGAGGAGATCTGGTATAAATGTCGCATCGCTATCATTGTTAGAGTCGCAGGTTATGGGAGATACTTCAGGAAAACGGTTTCGTTTGTTTTGGTTACACTTCAGGTTTTTGTGAAGAGCACATCCTATAATATATTCCATAGAATATATAGAAGGTTTCCCAGAAGGTTTCCCTTAGCTTATATTTTGTTGTTCCGTCAATTCAGTTAATACGCAAGCATCTGGAAATAGGCCGACGAAAGCCATTACAATATGGTCGTCTTAAGTGTGTAACTTTGAAAAGCTTCCCTTCACTCTATACATAATTTAAAAGTGCATGCTTTTGGATGTGCATTTACCATTCCAATGTCATGTTCTGCTGCATCTTTAACGAGAAGGAAGCGGCTAAGAGTAAAATCAAAAATTTCTCTCTTTATTTTTTTTTTTTTACATTTTAAATATTTTGTTATGCTTGCGTTACTGAAAAGAGGGAAATATAAAATTATTCATCGAATTAAACTGAAACATTTCAAATAACAAACTATGGGTAATTGTTTTAAACCTCATTAAAAGTATTTGTTAAGCCATTCGAAAAATCGCTTAATAATTCTACAATTATTTATACATTTCGAGTGAGTTACATATTATAGTTTCCTTACGTAATTTGAATAAATTTCAGGTTTCACGGTTAGCCTTATTTGTTTGCATAGGATGATTATGTTGAAGCGCTTTTGAGTTCGTTGGTAGAACACCTAACATGCATCTATGCTGTGAGGAACGTTTGTCTTGCAAAAATGAGTTTTTGTAAAAAAGTTTTCTCCCCTCAAATATTGTGTGTGTGATTCTTTTGCGGAAAAAAGACATGGAAATCTACAGTGTGTTTATTTTATAGCGGAGCTTAAGAAAAGTCGAACGAGCAAAGGAGTTTTGTGCTGAAATGAAGGTCTGCCTTAAGTTATGCCAACAATTTTAAAATAAGTTGCCTTGATTTTGATCATTTTTGAGACGCTGCCAGATCGCTGAAAAAAATAGAATGTGCTTTTTACGTAAATACTACTTCAATATGTCTTTCGGTTTGTAACGTTCAAAACATATTTGTAAGTGATCGTTTTTATTTTTGGTTAATATAAGATTTTAAATAGATTTCAACTCTCTGACATGTGCAATCTGCGATTTCCCCATGTTCGCTAAAACGGGGTAGAAAGTTGATACTTAGTGTACAGATTGACTATTTATAAATAGATGTAGCTAAAGATCAAGTTTGCGGATAGGCTACAACCGTTCACAATAAAAAAAAAACACTATGGTTTCATGTTACAGACACAGTGTAAAAAAATGCAAGCCGAGAGAACTAAATGAAGAAAGCCTTCCAGAAATATTTCAAAAAAGAAGGCAGCAGTTGTCGTAGGCACTCTTGATGAATCTGTTATAAATAACAGCAGTGGCACTGTTAGTTAGCAGCCATGCATGCGTGTTAAATGTCACTTAATGTCGGAGGAGTTGTCAACATTTTTTAGAATCATAAGCGCGGCTATGCAGCAATCTTGAGCAGTATCTTAGCTGCTGGTCTACAAACAGACGTAGATCTCAACTGTTTCAATGGATGCTGGACGATCGACTGGTGGAAAGAAATAAATAACAAGTATTTGCAAGTGACGAGCGAAGAAGCTGAGTTCTTCTGATTTTATTTATATCCACTGGAGATAGATTACCCACTAAATGCTTAAAATGGCGATACGAATATTTAAGCAGAAGAAAATCGCCATAATATCGATTTTTTTACTCAAGCCGGTACATGTGAAATGCCTATAAGGGAACGTGCGGAAGAACAGATAAGAGATATTTTTCAGTATGTACAGTATATGCGGATATCTTGAAAAAAAAAAATGCCCATATGGAAAATGACTGCAGCGAGCAGCGAACTTTATGCGTTACGGCGCTCTTGTACAAGAATGCGAAATTCTTGGCCCGACAGCATGATAGTCTGGAATGCAATAATCGGATAAGTAAAAAAAAGTTTAAATTGCGTAAATTAGGACTGCGGACGAGTTTTGAATATTTGCAATGTATATGCACTCGCTTATAGTTACTTTGATTACTATGTCATATTTAAATTAAGAAGGTTACTAAACAGAAGCCGGGGAAATATGCCGGGGCTCCAGCCGTGAGATCCGTAACGAGCTTTGTACTTAACTTATTTAGTCCATGTGCGATGGGTAAGATTGCATAAAATATGTTATGTGCTATGAATATATGTATTAAATATATGTATGAATATGTATACCATATTAAGTAAATATATATTATTCGTGTGATATGTAACTTTTTTAATTACGAAAAATTTGTGCATATTCCTACAGAAGATCCATACTGAAAATTGTTGGAACATCTGGCGAACATAAAATTTATAAAACTGCAATGTGAGTTAATTGATATAAATGGTGAAACGAAAACCAATTACATATACTACCTAAGCTTTGGCGAGCGCACACTTATAGAAAGACAAAAATTAAATATAAAAGCGAATGATGATGGACTCTGAAGTGAAGCTAGTGTTACTTTTTAGATAATATTACAATATGCTACCGTCAAGTGAAATGTAAATCTGCAGTAAAGAGCCACAATGTAATGTTTAACATAATGTACATATATATGTATATATATATGCACAATAAACGACTGTTTTATAAAAGACAATTCGATTCGATGTGAAAGATACAGATAGATTTATCGAAATGGTACAATGCTTATTATTTATTTTCAATGTTAAAAAGAGTTTTTACTGCCCATTAACTTAATCAAAAAATGACGTGTGAAAATGTATTTCGAAAAATTGAAAATTTTACGCTTTCTTTTGAGTTTGCGAGTAAGGAATCAATATCCCCTATAAGCCGCAAATTGCAGTTTCTTCTCCCTTATGAATTCGAATTACGTCCACGTCTTTGTTCAACCCATTTTTCAATATAATCAGGGGCCGTTAACTTGGAATATGGATACACTAAGAACATGTATACGCTAGGTTAGGTTTTGAGCTTTTCATCTCAATGCTGGATAGACGAATTTGTTTAAATCCGAATTTAGAATCTTACAATGATCAGAATTATATAGAATTTATTGCATCTCTTAGGCGTACTGCGCGGTGTCATGAAAGTTCCAGTTTACTTGCTTTCCTCGATAGTGAGTATAAAAATGCATAAAATAATAATGATGATGATGAAAACTTGAAAAAATTAGTAGTAAAGCAGAGGAAACAATTAATTTTCTGTAACAGTCTAGTTGCAGGCTATTTTCAACTGTCAGTCTGCAAAGACCTTGAACGTAGATACAAATAAGCAAAGTAAATATCGGGAATTTTCTTTCTTTTCATTATATATATACTTACTTACTTAGATAAAAGTTTACTAATTCAAAAAAAAAAAAAAAAATCACTGAAGTGTAATAAGCATTGTTCATATAAATCACGGTTAATTTACAACATGAAGAAAGTTAAATGCGCCCAGGCACAGAGTATAGTTTACATTTTAATAAAATAAAATTATTTTATACAAAAGTTCATTTCCTGGTTTAGTATGAATACACATTAATTTTTCCAATTCAATTCAATTTTACCGTATTTTATTTCTATATTCGTAACATGGATTAGTTTTGAGAGAAACAAAAAAAAAAAAACACAGAAGAAATAAAGAAGAAATTATAGTCGACTTAAGTCGAATCTGTCGTTAGTTATCATTTTCTTCTTTTCAATGCTCATTTCCACTCTAAAGATTATATTCCATTGAAAATATGAGAAGGAATGAAAAAAGTCATATTGCATGGACGAGGAAGTGTTTTGTTTCATACTCTCATTCATTTGCCAGATGGCAACATTGGCCTTAAGCTAATACTCCTTCTTATAGGATAGATCTAAATGATGGGTAAATTTGATCTTCGTCAGACTCTGTCATTCGGAAATTTATTTCATGGTTCAAATTTCAGTTGGAATGCACGTCTCATTTTTTGGGCCAATTCACATCTGGTTGGTTTTATTGATGTTTCTGTCATTTGTAGGCCGAAGAGAACAAACCAGGAGGCTTTTCGCAATACTTTTACTCGTTCCAAAAAAACAATTGTGTTTGTAACACTTTGAAGGCATGAGTAACGAAGACAGTGTGCTGCAGAGCACTAATTAATGGATTGCGTAAAAAGTTCGTACGATAGCATAGCGCTGATCTTCAACTGAAACACACTTCTGACCTAATATTGACCATGTATCTCTAAAATGTTATAAGTCTATGAAGATTGCGGACGTAATAAGCATTTGGAAAACTTAATATTTATAACATATACAGACTGCGATGCAAGCGGACAAGCACTCATCCTAATGGCCGCGGTAAAATGCATCAACTATGACGATTTGACTTATCTGACTTTCAAATAACGGATGATTTAGCTGACGTTTTCATCTAACTTGAGGAGAATGAAAGCTACAAATACTGAATTAAGTTTCATGTTCCAGGCACAGTGTTGCAATTGGAATCGCGATTTTAACAGGCAGGCAGAATATCGGGTCCCACTTTCCACATATATAATATAAGCTTTTTTGCATTTATCTACGTTTACTTCTAAGCGCTGTGAACCCATTTGGTAAACCTAGTAAGTCCTCCTCTTCCAATGGATAGAAAACAGAAATAAGAAAAAAAAAAACGGAAAAAGATTTTTCGATATGTCTGTATATCTCTATATTTACTTTATAGCGACATATAGATTTATTGATTTTATGCAGGTATTCATAAGCATATCGATAAACAAATTTCAGTATATGCCATACAGTTTCTGAATTATTTTTCTATAACTAAGATTATATATAAAAATATATATTTACAAAATTAATTCGTATTGTTCGCTAAGCTATGATGGGGTCCTTGAGTATAAGAGACAACATTTAGCGAAAATATTTCACGAAGCTTTTCACTATGCCTCCTGCATATGCAAATAATTGCTTCTATGAGCAAGAAGAAGAATTTGGCCAAATTATCTTTTGAAACTATCTCGCCATCGGACATATTATGCTTAACTTTTGAGCACTGCAATCGGATCATCCGAATTACATCCGAAAACAAAACAATATCCGTTTTGAGAAAAATCAGTAAATTGGATTTAGGGATGCGAATCATTTCTTGATCAGATTTTATATAGAAGAGCGCACGAACAATTGCATAAAAAGTTATACAAACTATACCCACCGTACGAGAATAAGGTTCACATATCATTTCAGGACACTATTGCTATCTTCAATTTCTTCCATGCTTGTTAGCTTATTAGATGAGAAAGTAATGATCTTGAAAATGTTTCAGCTTGGAATTTTACGTTTCAAAACCTTCTATTATATATCATAGAACGATTAAAGAAACTTGCGCTATTTTTACGATATGACAAATTTTGGCTGAATTTTGGCGTGCACTTGAAGCGGCAGTGTTTCGAATGTCTGGTACATTTTGCAGCTTAACAAATGGGAACAATCGCCATCCGATGCTGTTAATACATGATTGCGGGGGGGAGGGTTTTGAAATTTCATGTTAAAAAGCGACGCATGCCTTTGAACGGAAAAATGATTCCTTTTTTCATGATTTTTTATTTCCAGTTTTAAAAAAATGACGAATGCGTGTGTATGTTATATTTCCGGACAAAAAATAAACTAATATATGGATATTGTGAAAAATGTATAATTTTTGGTCGATATATTATTACATCATATACATGTTTAAGCGTTGTAGGGCGTTCAATACCCAGACCTTATCTAGCGCAATATTTCTCTCATGTCTTTGTATGTCGGTAGGCTTGCATTGTGATAATGTATTACTTCGTTCAATATGTATATATGTTGAATGTCTACTGCAAACGAGACTTGAAGAAACGCAAAAGCTGTACATGCTCGTTTTGAGAGGAGTCTTGAATACCTATCCCTTCAGATCAAGTTCTACATAGTGAATATAAATTTTTTCTTGTTATTGTTTTAACTAAGAGACTTATAAGTTTGTATAAGTGAGATATTTCGGTGCAGTGCCAGACTAGTATCTGTTACAGGGCATAAGTTAGAGAAGAATGTTTATAGAAATTGTTTTTTTTTTTTTACTTTTAACATTTTGTTAATTTTTTTGCGATTTTGTGCATTCGTAAATCACTTACACAAATTTTCGAAAGAACACACACATTGACCAGGGAAAAATTTTTGGCTGTTAGACGTAGGGGGATCCTCAGTAATCATACATGAAATAAGAAGATGTACGCTTTAAAAGGAGAAGAAAAGCAAAATCGATGCATCGAGATATGCTATAATAAAGCAGGTAAAACTTTATATTCACCTTAGAGTGAATATAAATCGAGAGTCACTACTTCGATCTAGCATTGCAGGATTGCAAAATATATTTTTTTGTATGTGTGGAAGTAACAAATGGGTTAATCGGACGAAGTAAGTCATTCTTAGCTGTCTTTAGTAAACATTCGTGTCATCACTTAAAACCAATATCTCATACTGACCGTAAATTTTAATTTTTATACCCACCTCTGTAAGATGGAGGTGTTACATACATTTTGTTCTGTTTCATAGTGTATGTAACATCCAAAAGGAAGCTTCAGAGATCCTACAAAGTAATATATTCTTGATCAGCTTGAAATTCTGAGTTGATTTAGCCATGTCTGTTCGTCTGTGTGTCTGTGCGGCGTGTGTTGTTGGAACTCTCTTGTTCGCAAACGAGAAGATATCGACTTTACATTTGGTAGAAACATTGGAAGTTTGTGCACGCAAGTTGGTATTGAAAATGGGCCAAATTTGTTGGAGCAGAAGCGCGCAGTGGAGTTTAACATAAACGGAACTTTCTTAACAAAAACTTGTGGCAATTATTAAAGTTAGAATTTATGTGCATAAATGGAAGCAATCGACCATGCCCACCCAAAGTTACGAGTAATTAAATTTTGGTTTTTTGATTTCTTTGAGGTTTTGTGTTTACTTATCATAAGGCAAACAAGACCGAATGCTTAAAATTATTTTGTACACTTTTCAAAAGAAGAAGAAGATATATTATCTGCCTAAAAATAGGTTAATTTTAAAATTAATATGGTAGACATCGCGACATGGGGGATTAATTTTTTCGTATATAATAACCAGCGATATGGGTATGGGTCTCAAATAAAATAACTTCGAGAGTAGAATGCGAAAAAGATAGTGGTGGGTATACAAGATTCGGCCCCCGCCGAATATAACTTTCTTACTTGTTCTATTTCCTGTGCACTGGTTTGTTCGTAAACGGTGCCCATTTCTTCTTCTACAATGTTGAGACTAACATTTTTTGCCTATTGTAAGTCGACCACGCCTATATGATATGTGGCAAGTTTTCTATCTGAATACAAAATTTTAGGTTAATCTACAATACCTATACGTTATGAGATCTGTCATCGATATTTTTTAATGTTACAAATATAACGGCAAACATAATATACTCCTAACTCTCGATGATTTCAGTATGGGAACAAGACGTGAAGACCAACAGTCTTAACCTGTTGCGGTAGTTTCAATACAAGTAAACAATGTTAAGAATTGTTCTCCTCGCGATATCTTTTCACAAAGAAATTATTGACTGATATTGAAATGCATACCAGTTTTTCCATTCTTCAACGCTTCATGTTAATGAGAGCCGAGAGAAAGAGAGAAAGAGAGAAAGAAAAAACGAAAAAAGTGCTTACCTGACAAAAAAGCTCAAGATTTGAGTTGAAAATCGTCTCATTTTGAGTTTTTAAAAATTGAAGATTAAAAAATAAAAGGGGTGAAAAGTTATTGACTCATTGCACATTTCGAGGAAATGCCTATTGATTAAAAAATGTTGAATAAAAGACTTTGGCTTACCGTAAATCCGATCTTAATATTACAGTTTAACAACCTGCTGTAATGTTGTTTGGTTTCTTGAAGTTAACAAATAAATTTATCACCCTTCGTTCGCGTTATATTTTCCAGCCTAAGTTTAAGAGTTCATAAAGGCTTGCTGTACAGTACTTAGTGAAATTAGGAACTTAATTAACAATATTAATTTTTCGTCAGTTTCCCAAGACGTATATATGAAGACCTTTTCGAGTTTGGTTTTCTTTTTCGCTTTATTATTTTTACTGTTATGTTTTTCTATTATTTCCCGCATAAAATATTAAAAAAAAAAAGTACGCTGTGCCGGACACCGGAGCCGATAGGTGGAAGATTAAACTGGCAGACAAGCACTCAGGCGAACGAACAGAACAGATCAACAATTAAAAAGGGGGGCGAGCAAATAGGCAGATGAATAAACAGGCGGTCGAATAGGCCCCGGCGCGAAGGCCCATTCTCGGTGGGTAGGTGCCTAAATTTGTTCTTATTTACAATTTCGTTTTCATTAGTGCATTAACGAAGGTTGACCCTGCAATACCGTATTTTCATGCTAAACAATGTGTGTGGTCTAAAAAAAAAGTGCGGCTTAAGTTTGTTATCCTATTCTGTCTTTGTGGCTATAATTGCGTTTGCTGTAAGCTCAATTTGAACTGGTTGCCAATTGTTTATTAAGGAACCATCATTGAACCAAGGCCAAGCCTCTTATTGCGAACGATGATATTTCAATGAAATTCGTCACTTATCTTTAAATGGTTAGGTGTTAATGCGTTGAGTTCTTGTTCGAGTCTTACTTTTATTGAAGTTCAAGTTTTTAATCAAATTTAAGGAAAATAACAAAAGAATCGAGTCATGAAAGCTCGTAAAAAAATAAGTAAATGATTTTTCTTATTATTATTAGGTTTTGTAATAATTTGATTTTTTTTGTTTTGTTTTTTTTTTTAATTATTATAAATGCAGTAAGAATTAGGAATATTTCTCGACTTGAAAAATTGTTATTAATATCGCAGTGAGAAGAGTCGGAAAAGTTATCTCAATTGAATGAATTCATTTTCTACGTACATAAGTAAGCTCGAAATGCGTGAGTTCATGTATTTTTTAGGTTATCGAATAACTCAAGCAAAAATCACAAAACTCTCTTGGCTAACAGACAAGGTAAAAATAAGTTAAGAAGTTTGCCATAAGTTAAGCAAGTATTAAATAAACAGTTCGCGGTGAGAGTTTAATAAGTAGTGACGTGAATTTCTCATTAAGCGCAAGTACTTGTCCGACTGATTGTATATAAATCTAAAAGAAATTCAACGGCAAATATATGTAAATAAGTCGCATAAATATATTTTAATTCTTATTAAAAAAATGACAACAATTATAAAAACATAAAAAAAAAAAAATAAATTCTAATTAATTTAGTTTAGTAGTGACGTCAGAAAAATTAATTAATTAATATAGCTTAAGAACTAAAGATTAAAAACTAAAAGCTAGTTAGTGAAACAAAAAAATAATGGAAAAACAAAATCAAAATCGAAATTTATCAATTAAAAGTCAATCAGTTCATTGTTTAATGTAAATCAAAAACATTATATTGGATTATCTTTCACATTAAGAAATCACCACAAATCGTCACTAATTTAAAGGTAAAATTACTTTCTAATCACTTAATGAACGCTAGAAGGTTTGCTGTTTTCAAGTCATTAAAACTTAATTTATACTACTCTTGGTAAAGGGCTGGCGACTTGAAAATGGGTCACGGATTTGTTTTGTCTTTGTTTTTATTTTGTTTTGTTTTGGCTTGTGTTTTGTGTGTATATGTGACACGTTCTTTTGTGTCTTTCCAATTGAGTTTTTAGTTTTCATTGTCTTTCTCTTCTTATTTCATAAAATTTAACTTTCATTTGCAAGTTTCTCGCTTAAGTCTTTCTATTTTATTTTGTAGCAACTCCTACGGTATAAGATTACGAAACCGCCTTTGAAAAGAAGGTTCTTTCCTTTCGTCGAAATTGCTTTTGAAAGCAGCATTACATTTAGAAAGATTTTTTATTTCGATATTTTTCGGGCTCTCTATTCATGCGTACGTACAGATGCAGAAAGAAAAACTAAAGATAAATTATATTTTAAAAATTAACAAAAAAAAAAAAAGTAGCTTTCATTTTTTTTTTTTTTCTTTTTTTAATTCAATTTACTTATTGGGTTAGTCGGTTATGTTTCCATAAAGCTATAAGATGAGACAGTGAGTGATAATACAGTTTGTTTTACTTCGATTCTTTCATTCTGGTGTGCTGGTGTTTCGTTTTGCTTTTTAGTGTCGATAGTGTTCGATCGGCGTGTTTCAGATTTTATTTTAGAAAATCCTGTTGTATTAATATTAACTTGTTCTGTTAAACTTTTCTCTTTCTTAACTAACGTGAGTATATAAAAAACTTGAATTTAAATTTCAACTCTAAATAAATGAAATTAGTCTTAGCAGAAGTTGAAAGCGGTAAGTTAGACTAGAAAATTTATTGGTCTACTATTCATGTATGAAGATTTGAAATATTTTCACTTTTCTTATACCCATCACCGAAGCAAGAGAGTATAGAAAATTTATATTTTCGTTCGTAACACTCAGCCAAAGGTATACATACATATTATCGATTACTATGGAAATTTCGAACGCTTCTGACCCTAAAATTTAATTTAAGAACGTAAGACATGGTATATGAATGCTTGGTTAATGGTGGGCGTGATTTGTAGTTGACAAATTGCAAAGTTAATTGATCTAAACTTTTCGTGTAAGCATTCATTAGGACTACTTGAGACTCATATGCTGGAAATATGTTCGCAATAACCAGACAATGTTCACTTGCATTCCATAGCAGATGCTAATCTTAGCATAAGTATTTCGCAAGCGAGTGTAAATTTGATTCGGTCGATTGGTTAAGTAATACCCCCATAACGTACGCAAGACCTTGTAAATTTTATGCATTGATTGAACGCGACACTCGAACATCTACATAAAACAATTTGAACTATACATACATACTTGAATACCGAGAAGTCGAATATTAAAATAGCAGGGAAAAAATGAAACTCATCAGATAGTTTAATTAATATTTTACGTTCAGGAAGTCAATGTTTATATATGTTATATACATTTTCTTCATACGTACAGAATTGATGATGTCCTTGTTATTAATCTGTATTATATATTAAGTACATATCTTGATATTGACTCTTCGATAAATACACCCCAAGAAAATGTTAATGGATCTACGAATCAATGAGAGTTTAGAAGTTGAAAATTTATGTACATGCACTCACTTCATTCATTTCGGTGTAAGAAAATCACAAAAATTTGTCTTAATTGTGTCATAACATATATTAATGAGACGACTAACGGAGCTTCTCATGTGCCTCGGGGTAATAACTCTTGTGTCTCAACTACATGGAAATAATTGGTTTTTTTGTTAATTTAAACATGACAAGGAGTCAAATCATTCTTAGGCGACCGACCATTTATATGGACTTGATGAAATGTTTCCAACTCTACATAGTGTAAACGATAAATGCTCAGTTATTGACACAAATATATTTTTGACTTTTATCTTTTTTTTTTCACTCGCATTCCCCGCCATCCCGTTTGGGAGACAGACTTTCTGTGCGTAACGTGCACATTATGCATTATGCGGACACTCACCGTATAGCTGGGCCATAGTTCCCTTAATGATCTACGATTGGTTTTAAAAGAGAATTACGAAAATCATTCGGCTATGTTTGCTTTCCCCATAAATCACGTCGACGGTATTATGAAAATTATCGAAAAACAAACCAAAGGTCATAGATAGGAACGCCTCGTATGTAATGAAATAAAATTCATTTTGAATAGAAGAAAAACACACAACAAGACTTTTTCCGTAAACTCTATTGTTATTAAAATAGTGAACTCAATTTGTTTGGAGGGTGGCTAAAGGCTTTCCATATAAAAATATAAAGCTTGATGCGTAAGAATCAGGCGAACCCATCCGAGATACTTTGTTCCTAAAGGCAGAATTATATTCTTTACAGATTACAAAGTGTACAATATATATTCGTTTATTGACTGTAGGATTCTAAATTGCTCTACTTACCTTTACCTGTCTTCTTATTTATTGCAGATATGGAAAAAGTAAAATTTCCATCAGTTGGTTGCTAGGCTACCCTTTGGTTTAGCAGATTAGGAAAGAGACTGTAAAATCGCCACAGCTAAGCTCAATATCCAGTTCCGTTGACTGCAGTTTACTTACGATTGGCATGCGGGCGTAGCTCTCGCAAATACTGGATCGGGGTGTAAACGTCTTAAAGCCAAACTCTATCGCTTTTGCCCGCGTTCTCTATGTCTGATCATCATTGTGTTTACACACGTATGACGGCCATCACTTCAATTACTGGTTAAATTTCAGGAGGAAGAAAAAAGAAAACACAAGTTAGAGAATTATGTCCACTTCAGAGCGTGTCTCTTAGGCCCACAAACTTTTTCTTAAAAGAAACTTTCAAAAACACAAACAAAAATATATATAAAACTTTGATATTCTAATAATGCTGGACAGACATTAGCGATTTTTTTTTGTATTTTCGCATAGGTTATGTAGAGTATAGGCGAAGTATATTCAAGTTTTATTTGCTATCTTTTATGCTCAAATTTTTTTGCTCTTGTTGAAAATAGGAGTTTGTATTATGGGCGTGTCTTTCTGCTAATTTGTTCGATTTTCAATTTCAATTCGAGAGAATATTGATCACACACAGATAGAAAAGACGTGCCTAGATCGATACAGTATATGATACTGATCAAGTATTTGCTACTTTGATTTGATACTTTATAGGATCGCTGCAGTTCCCTTCTGTGTGTTGCAAACGATTTAACAATATGTGTATGGGCAGCCATGTTTCGGTGATGGGTACAAAAAACGATATAGCACCAACTTAGCGTTAAAGAAGTTGTCAAAAGGTGGTCAAAGCTTGATATCGAATATCGAGATCAAATGTTTGCAATAATTTCATTCTCTTCGTCTTATTAGTGTAGCGATGCTGTAGAACAGAGAAGCATATACTTCTTACATTGAACACTATAGTCAAGAAGAGTGATAATAACGTGTTCCCCACACTATAAAATTGCCATAATTCGAAGTCTGGACTTACTGCCAACAACTAGTTATTGATTCCTTTGAAAAATGTAACCCCGTGTCCTTTTCCTGAACTAGATACAAACTTCAAAAGGCCCAGTGACAAAAAGCACATAAATATTAACAATCCAATGAAGAATCTTAGCTTGAATCTAAAGTGGCGCTATTTGGTATAATTGAACGAGAATAAAGTGAATCTTTCAAGTTAAATCAAAAATGATTTGTCCAGATAACGGGATATCTCCACCTGAGCCTGAGCCTGTAGTCGAGCACGTAAGAACCGCGGCTATCATGTCAGGGTTCGCGGGCTCAAGTCTCAAGTGCGGTAGACTTTATTTTGTCGCAGCTGTAGTAGCAGCTGAGTGTTCAGTCTGTAATCGTGTAACACTTATCGATTGGGCACACACACGCACTATTTCTTTCTCCTTTCTCTTCTTGTTGCTGACCGTCACTGTGTTACACGAATAAGGGACATCCCCTGGGTGTTTGGCCATAGTGAAAAAAAAAAATCTGCTGAAGTTGCTGAAGCAAGACAGAAAACGAATAGGGAGTTGTTAGTAGCCCCACTCCCTTGAGTTGCACAATATATAACGTCAAGTTCAATACGAATGCCTCTCACCTTCTTCCTTCGTCTATGTAGCGTGCCAAATTGTATGTGCAAGCAAATGGGTCACTTCATCCGTGCAACAGACGGCGCGGCACGTACGTCAAAGAGGTTTACGGTTCGTTTCATCATCTAATTACGGAGTGCCTGGCATTGTGACATACACACGTGGCAATGGAATTTAGCTAAAGTAAAAAACTTTAAGTGTTCTTTTGTGATTTGCTTGTGTGTGCATAACAAACCATCAGTCAACTTCAATAGTTAAAGATAATAATATATAGAAATAATCGTTGCTTATATAGATATTGAAAAATGAACTACGCTTGGATGTTAACAGTGGTGTAGGATTCGCTTGGGCCTCCCACTACGATGGTGATAATGATGATGATGATGCTCGTTTGCAAGTTGATCTTCTGGTTTCGTTTGGCGTAGATTAATTTTTCATGTCATTAGTTGCAAATCGCATGCGTTCGTGTCCTTCTTCACATTAATTTGTGAAGGAAAATTATTATAAAATTCAACAAGAAATTTCACTTTCATTTACATTCCCATGTGAAATATATATACGCCAGCCAGAGAAATCCTGTGCACCTATTTGTTTCCAAGCGGCGAAAACTTGAAGAGAAAAACCCAAAAACAGGGTTTGTTTATCTAAAAGAAGAAAAATGATTACCATACAATTTGAACATTTTAAAAGAGGAGTAACACTTGACATTAGTGGAATGAATGTACAAAGGCGACAAGCCAGCCAAGCAACCAACCCAGCAAGCAACCCGGCAGCCAAAGAGCCAGCCAGTGAACAATCAACTAACCAACAGGTAAACAGGCAAACAGGCAAACAGGCAAACAGGCGAACAATTCATGTGACACATAAGCATTTGTTTGGTTTTCGGTAAAATGAAGAAGCTACGATGACGATGACGATGACGATGACGATGGCAATGGCAATGGCAATGGCAATGGCAATGGTATTAGCAATAATTTTCAATGACGCAGAGGAGTCTTTCGAAAGAGACGAACACAAATACAAACATGCAAGCACACCTACCATACAAATTCGTATAGTTATAGTGTACTTGAGAAAGAAAGTAAAATTCCTGAATTATGCAAAAGGCTTCATATATTTCATGTGCATCATCAGGTAAAGTCTCGGTTACTGGCAGGCACTTTTGGCTGGCACTAGGGGAATCGATACTCGGTAAACGTGACCTTATGAAAGATAAAAAGTGAAACTGGGGAAAAAACATGTAGAGGCGAACGCCATTGGATGACATTTTATAAATTCGATTAAAGCAACAATAGCAATAGTTACTGAGGTTACTGCTGTTAACGTTTGCCGTGTCTAACGTTACGTCTAAGCCTACACATTTTCCATCAGTTACAATAAATTGAAAGATGAAAAACAAAACCGATTTTCTTCTTTTCTTGGTTTACAAAGTTTGTTAAATAACAAAGAGAAATAAACGTAAAAGTTACATCCTCACACACATACACAGACATGTGTAAACATCATATGTTTATCTTCTTTTTTCGATATCGTAAATATTTCAGAAGTTACGATGATAGTTGAGGATTCACACTCTATAAGCCATTGACGCTTACTTAGCATTACCAACATCTGTCTATCTAACTGTGTAAAGGATGTGGTTGACTTTTAATGAACACCTGGGTATTCGTTTGAAGTGTTTATTGAGTTTTTCACCTGCCATCATCTATCTACACAATGTTGCGCTCAGTATTGCTACCGTGACAGCATATACCGAAATTTTCTTTTTTCTGCTGTTAAATCGTTGTTGCGTCGTTTTTGTGGGAAATTATCAAATTATTATTATTGCGATTATTATTATGTTATTGCATAGTTGGCTTGTGTTTTAAGAAAATATCGAAAACCCATGAAAAGCCTTAAAAATAATTATCGCCATGGATACTAAAATGAAAGTTGCTTTGCTGTGCTATAGTTCATCTTCATTGGGTTTTTAGTTGTCACAAATGTTGTTATAAATGTGTTAATTATTCATAACTTAAACGAAGCTATTTACGCTACAGGTTTGCAGGCAAATGTTAACTGTGATCACAACAATAACAACATGGAAAAATGACATTGACATTGTGTTAAGATTCCTTTGCGGATAGGAAATGGTCCGAGTTTTCCTTCTGTCTGACTCTAGACGCAAAGAAAAGAGAATATATATTCTTCGCGAAATCGGTTACACATGTTTTCAACGTTAAAAGTCGCCATTTGGCAATTGTAAATTATTTTTTGAACTCTCTAAAGAATAGCTTCTCTGTCCATTGTCAGTCCTCGCGTTTCTAGATCTATGGCTACTCTAGGATGTAAAGTATTGATAAAAATGTTCGGAAATGACGAGTCATCGAGTCAATCAAGATTAAGATTAAGGCCGCAATTCTTTAAAAACTCTTCCGTTCGGCATTCAGTTTTAAGTTTTAATTGATCATTATTTTCCATTTAATGAATAACTAATTCCGTAATAATTAAGAACTTAGTTTCGTAAACTATTTTTGCGAATTTTACTCGAACACTTTCCTTGTATGAACTCGAATCCGAATATTTCGCTTTAGAAGGTAAATAAATATAAAGCTGGAATTTTTCGATAGCAAATGTACGTAGATTGTATGATGATGATAACGAATATTTTATTTAAAGTGTTGCCCATCGCTAGCTACACCTTTTTTCCATATACCTGGCAACATATATGAATGCGATCTCAAAATAATTGTTGTTTTAGTTATCGAGTCATTTCCGTACGTTTTCTTAAGTGAAGCCTCGCTCAGCAAGTACGTGTCCCATGAAGTCGGGATAGCAGTTCTCAGTTGAGTGCTTCCAACGTGTCGCGAAGGTTGACGGTATAAAATTTACAAACAACTTCAAACTGCTAGGTCTATCTTTTGGGCAAATTATGGCTTTACATATACATCCATCGTACATGTCGGCCAGAGACTAACCGGGAAAGATAGGATAAAAGTTAAACGCCAGGAGCTTGAGTTGAAAACCGAAGCAGTTTATTGACGAATTCGTCCTGAGTCTGAGTTTAATCTCAGACATATATGCATTCTACGCCATCCAGTTGCATCTATGGCATACAGTTGCGGGCTGCACTGAATAAGTCTAACATTTAAATGCTTCAAATATCTCACAAAATTTTGTCTTTTTTTAATGGCCTGTAGTTTGTTAGAAAGAAAGAAAGCTATCCAGGCTGCCCTGGATATTCAATATGTTAAAAATCTAACACAAGGCCTTCCTCTGAAATATCTCACTAGATTTACTAATCACTTGAAAACCCTTGGCAATATCTCCTCTAAATCAATCCAGTGAGATTGGACGCTTACGATAGCATCGTAATTTGGATCTTCCATTTACAAATTAATTTATTTTTGTCCGTAAATTGTTTTAAAGAAATCTCTTAGGTTTGAATAGTTTTTTTTTTTTTTTATTTATTTAAACTTGTTATCTGTATTGTTTGTTATATTATTTCCATTGGGGGACAATGACCTCAGTTACTTTCCTCATTTTGCCATAACATTTAAGAAAGAGCAAAAAAGTGATAAGGTTGATTAAGCTTTATTTAACACATTTGGTAATAGGTGAGGTGCCATTCACTTGCGTTAAGAATTAAAATAATATTTAAAAATTAGAAAACGAGACTTTACGCGCGTCTTGGCAAAAATCCCAAAGCTTCCGGATAATTGTGCGTGGCTCATTCCGGCGCCGGGGGCATTTATGCATCGATCGGTAACATGGCCCTAATAAATACTACCAAAAATTACCCCAATAAATATTACAAAAATTTAAATCGGGAAACATTATCTATGATTGGCTTATTAGACGAAAGCTTGTGGGAGAAATACGCTTGTTTTTGAATCTAATTTGTAGCTTTTTACAATTGCAAGGGTGTAACTTTTTTGGTTATCCTAAAATAAAAGAACGAAGCAGCATGGATTTGAAAGTAAACAAGCTGATGAAGAATCTCGTGAGCTGTATGCGCTTTGTTATCTTTTGATACATCAACCAATTGAATATGTACTGTTTTATACTAAGAGAATCTTCCGCTAAATACCGTCTTCAATATCTCGCTTATCGGCGCATAACTTGTAACGTTGTTTCCTTGTAGTTTCACCAGGCATGCTGGAAACGAAACGTGATTGAAGCTGGATGGTAAGTTGTTGCAGTATAATGAAATTATAAAATTTTACGAGTGGAGACATCAGAAGAAACTAAAGAGGAACCCCCTTTACGTAAGGCTGCAAATTAATCTTTATTAAGCACTTCATTTCCTCCTTTCGAAGCAATCTGTTCCCCTGTCTGTACTTCGCCCAGAATTTATTAATTAAACACAAAACCAAGTAAGAACGTTATAGTCGCGGAAGGCCGACCATTAAATGGCGTGCAATATAATACTCCATTCATTTACGTGATACACCACTACTAGTTCTTTATTTCCATTTAAAGACATATTTGCTTATTGCATTTAGTATTTTTCCCAAAATCTCTATTTCTATTTCTATAGACTCATCGTATTAAAATAGATCTTTTTCTTATATAAATGCTTACAATTTTCATAAGGACCCTGGTATGGGGTGGGCTCTAAACCATAAATCTACTTGCTCCAAGTCTTGCACGATAAATTTCTATGTGAAAAATACTTTTATGGATGGATTTTCATTATGAAATATTGAAAATTAGATCTTTTTACCTTTATGAAGATTCAGTTTTCGCCAGAGCGGTTATATGATAGGGGATCCCCGTCGAATAAGAAAGCTCGTCGTATGGGAAATGGTCAAAAAAGTAGTGCGATCCAATCCACTGTCAATGCGATTCGTTTTTTGGACTAAAATATTGAATGGCCAGTGCATCGAATGTTAGCAAAATATCTCAAAAATTATGAATTGTAAGAAGGACATAAGAATACATGTACACATATCGGACGGACAGATGGACAGATAGACTTAGATGAACTTGAAAAATGGTTTCAAACCAATCGTTGAGTTCATCTTAAGTCTTTTTGGCTGTTAGACATATTTACCCAAACTTAATATACCCTGCATCACAGGTGCTATAGAGTATATAAATAATAAAAGGAAATTTTTTTGTTGGTATCCAAAATTAGCACTTCCAACACTTTGAGCATAACTACAACATAACAATTTGTTTGAATTTCTGAAAGGAGTTAACGTAATTACTATTTGATCACTATTGACGGTTACATGTAAGCGTTAAATTATTTTAAAGTAAAAAATTTTTTTATTTTGGGTCGTCAAGGATGATATTCGAAGACAATAGATTAAATGCTTACCATACACACTTAACATTGCACTTATCTACTTATCTACAAATTTCATCCTTGACGTCGATAAACATTATTATTTAACCACGTGACGTGGCTTCGTATGATCAATCGCGTGGATAGGTGCCTGCGTATTTAAAGTTTTAAAAGCTAAGTTCGATTTAATTCACTTATATATTTTATACATTCCCTATTGAAAACACATGCATACACGCATATAAACAAAAATACAACAGCGTGCAAATAAAGCAAAAGGTAAATAAACTTTTGAATGTTAATAATAGATACGTTTACCTGTATAGGCATTTCTTTATATATCTATATATGACGTCGTTACACTTTAATGAGTAGATGACAAGCAACTTCAAACACTTATCGAATAATGCAATGTGTACAAAATGTAAATAATTCAAATATCCGCGGATGTAAGCCTGCAGTATATAGGGAAGTGAGCTAATAAGAAAAAAACTTTTATTCCGCTTGAAACGAACTTTTCGTAATATCTATCATATACATATAACGTATATTTATTTATAGCGAGAGAGCGAAAATTCACTCCATCGCTACTACACTTATATTATTATAGACTGTATATCGCAAATGTTTTCTTGTATATTTTTACATTGCATGGCGCATTTCGTAGATTAATGTATTGACGCTAAAAATTATATTTCGACAAATTCCGCGTCATTTATTAATGGATTCGTCATCGAAATGATAGACTTTTTGTCGACGATCTAATTAATTTTTCAGGTCGACATGAAAAATCATTGAGGACAAATTCAGAGACAATTTTAAAATTTTAAATTAAATGTGAAGCTTAAGTTTACGTCCAATTTAGAAAAACAATTATGGCAAGAAAGAAGAAATGAACGAAGCAATGGTCGAAGAAGATGTAAAAAATGAGCTTAATTTTTTATAATAGATAAAGTGCCTATGTGTGTGTGTGCGTTTTTATTTTTTGTGTTTGATATGCGAGGTAAAAATCTTCGAAAGATGCTACTGATCCGTGCCAGCATCATGCATGATTTGCCATCCATGGCACCTACGTGCTGCAGTTACCCCCGCATACACCTCATCTACCACCCTCATCCGCGGGACCACCGTTAGGTATTATTTCGCTGTGGGGCCTTAGCGGAACACACTATTGGCTTCCATTCCCTTTATGCTCCTCCTGCTGTCTTTTTAAGCGCCGTAATTCTTGCAGCTCTTTGCTTACGATCTTCATTGCTGGCTAAATTTCACTGGGTTCTACTTGGATTCTACCATTCTCAAAACTTTTCCAGTGAAATACAGCGTACACTGCATTTTCCTTTGTTTCCAAGCATTTCGGGCAGTTTGGCGAATTGTCGTGTCCGGACCTGTATAGGTACTTCCGGAAATAGCCATGATCAGTTAGGAACAGAGTGAGATAATAATTTACCTCCACGTGCGGCCTTTCGGTCCATTGCGTTATGTTTGATATAAGGAGTATCGCGATTGCCAGATCCTCGCCAACAGTAGCCGCTCGTTTTTTTTTCATGATTTTATGGGAGCGGTCGTTGTTGCGAAAACGTTCGTGGATGCGCCTCACATCATTCGCGAACATATCGATTGGTATGGAATCTGCGATCACAAGAGTGGCGTCCTCCGATACGGTTCGGAACTCGCATATCTATCTTAGCGTACTAAGACGATATATTGCCGTCAACCTTCGGTACACTGCTTTCACCGCGAGTGCCCCCGCCCAAATTGGGCCTGCATGCACCATTCCTATTGGTGGTTTTCGGTTCTCCAATATTTGCCATAATCTTCGCCAAAGACGCCTCGATGGGAGCAGCTTCCTCTGCCGCGTAATCCGTGTGACGCTTAAAGCCGAGACGATAGTCCAGCATGGCTCCTAGTTATTTGAGAGCGAGAGATGACTACAAGGTGTGTTGCCCAATATTAAGATTGAGATCGTGCAGTCAGACAGACATGATGTAATCTATTCTGCTGGAGGCAAGGATCAAGAATGCATATAATGTGTGGGGTCCCTACGATTTCGCAAACAGGTAGCACTTTTCGACTTCAGACAACTTTGAAACGTTTTCATCATACAAAATGGTAAGGTGTGAATGTGATTCCCAATTAATAAAAACACTACGTAACTTTTATTTGCTCGCTGAGGCAGATAGCACGCACAACTCTCTGCAAAGTGAATACATATTAAGTAAAATGGTCTAAGGAGTAAATAATTGCAATGTCTCTTCGTAAAGATGATCCAATTTCGTCCGCTTATTTTCAGGTTATGTTACGATATTTTTTTTCCTGCTTACGACGTTTCAAGTTGTTAAGCGTTATCGTTTGAGGAAGGGAATTAATGGACTCGTTCGAAACCAAGTGATGGTCAATACATCCTCTTCATACACATTTCTTTGTTGCTTGAATACCATTTCGACTTTATTATCAATAATAAAAAATTAAAATATGAGGCATCAAGCAAAAGTTATTCCGCAGAATGCCACAAATCATTTCAAAAGCAAACGTTGCTGTTTTGGCTGTTAAAATGTATAATGAAAATGTGCCTCAAGTGTCAGCTTAGCTGTGAAGAAACACAATTAACTCGACGGTTGGGAAAGAGGCGGAATGACTTTCGGGACTACCTAATAGTGAAAGGGTTTTTTTTCTTCTAAATTCGTCGGATGGTTTTTAAAAACAAAATCGTGTCGCAGTATGCGTTGCATCAGGCTCTGATACAGATGTTGTTTTCTTGTTTGCTAATTAATTCATATAAAACTTATTGAGGTTTATGCTTAAGACCTTATTAGGTAAGTGTATTTTAGTGCATCAAGCTTCACCTATTGAATAATAAATTAATTTTTTTCATCGATATTTTCAAGTACTTTTTTGCTCACATTTTCTTTTCAGTTTTAATTTCTCTTAAAAAATGTCTCAGTCAGTGCGTTTCCATTATTGGTCTTTATTGCTATATACTGTGTGCGTGGCCTGCACGTCTCAAGAAGATTTGGTGGATTTCGATTTTTCTGACTTAAAAGAAATTGATTGGAATTATGATACGAACTCAGATATTAGCAACGATAGAAGTAAAAAACCTGCAAAGCTAAATGAAAATTTAGTGCGTTTCAGTGAAGAAGACGATTTAGAATTAAATGAGAATCAAGTGAACCCATTCGACTGGCGTGAAAAGGTTTTAAGGAATGCTTTGTCGAAAGCATTGACAAATAAATCTCTGCGACAAAAATTTGTGGAAGTTATGCCCATACTTAGGGTACTAAGCAAACAACAGCGGCTCGCCCTATCAGCTTTAATATCGGCACAAATTAACGCTAAAAAAGGACAGGAACTGAAATTGGAACAGGTTAGTGAAATAAATGTAAAAATGGGCTTTTCTTTCCACAGATATTTTCATTAAAATTAAAATTAATTTTTTCCAGGTTCGTTTAATGTTTGGAGATGACAAAAATCTTTTAATACCCATTGTTTATGACATAGCGAATTTGGTGCGCAACTCTGCCAAGAAATATATAAAATTCAATTATGACGTAAAAGATTTAGCGGATTTTTCCAAATCAAAGACTTCGGCATACACTGCTAAACGTAATTTTAATTTATCTCCTGCGGACTTGATAGAAGAAGAAAGTAATACCGGAATTTTAACTTTTCCTTTAATTAAAGAAAATAACGATCATGAAAGTGATTCCTTGGAAAGTTTCCTTGCCAACGGGTCACAGGACATCTTGGATCCGAAGAGTATAAATGAAGAATTGCAGACAGTGGATGACAATAATCCACAAAACTTAACACAGGCTTCTGAAATTGTAACGATTGCGGCCGAAATGGCCGAGATAGCTGATCCGATGGATATCAATTATGAGCTGCAAAGACATATAAATTCTTCTCGTACGCGGCGGTCATTGGAAAGCGAAGAATTTGTGCACAAATTAGCACGTTCCATGCCTATCGCTATCAACGAAGAAGATTTCTTAAGATCTTCTTATGGACGTTCCCTGAAATTGAATACAACCGTATTTGCTCAACCAAAGGATAATAACCAGCTAACGTCGCCTTCTATCGAAAATGAAAAGCTCCATGATTCGCAAAAGAGAACAGACGAAGATGCTAAGCTTGCCTTAGAAGCGTATCAAATCGTTGAAGATTTAGCTTTAGCCGATTTAAATGGTACTGAAGTCGAAGAGGAAGATGTTGAAGAGTCGGATGATTCCTTATATAAAGGCACAGAAATTGAGGAAGTAGTAGATATCTCAAATAAAAATCCTGATGAAGTTCTTCCAAAACCAGAGGAGTTGATAGGCGGCCCCCGCTATCGTATACGTAAGCCTATACCAGCAAAAATTGTTGTAGCCAAACGTAAACGCGTGCAAGTTCGCGCCAGACCTAAAGAAGAACCGGGCATTATTTTGGGGGCCGTACCACCTCCCAGAAATTGCGAACGCTTTACTGCTTCAATGTGCATAAAGACCGACGATTATCCCATGTAAGTCTTCGGTAGAAAATAGACGTCCAGATTACTACTCGTTTAAAAATAATTCTTCTTAAGTTTTCCCAAAACGATCCTAAGATATCTTTAAACCTCTCTGTTTATTCGGACATGATAGCCTTCTTTAAGGTTTAGTTATTTGTTATTGTAAAATTAAGACAATTTTCTTTCTATTATCTATCATGCACCCCCTTTTAAATTTGCGAGATTTATTTGCGTACCACATAGATAGAATTAATTTATACATTTTTATCTGTAGCGATCAAATTATGGGTAGCATAAGACGTCATAGAAACGCAATGGTGGCGCTGCTGGCCGAATATAACGAAAAATGGAATAGTATCGATACAGGAGAAGATTTTGACGATTACACGTTTACAAAGAGAAGGTTTGATATTTTAAATGTTTTAGTTACCGATTCTGAAAATAAAATCTAGTGACCAAACAAAGTATAAATTGATCTGCTTTTTTTTTTTATAGACGCGAAGATGAAAATACCCCTGGGGGTGGCATGTGTCAGAGTATTGTACGTTATGCTCGCCCCCAGAAAGCACGTTCCGCTTCCGGTGAATGGAAATATATAGTAAACACGGGCCAGCATACCCAAACCCTACGTCTAGAGAAATGCTCGTACGTTATTTATTATTTCAATACATAAAGAAAACATCTTTGGGATTTACTTTTCTTAATTTTAGGAGTCCACAAGAGAGTTGTTCTTATTTAAATCAAAATTATCGTTCTCATTGTGCACAAGTGTACAATTATCATCGCTTATTAAGTTGGGATAAGAATCGTGGTTTACATGTTGACATCTTCAAAGTACCGACATGTTGTTCCTGTCAGGTTGATGGCTATCGTCAAAAATTCCCACCATTAGCAGGTTTAAAGCAAGATTTTACCCAAACTTATAAGGGCGAATTATATCACGATGACCTCGACTATAACGGCGAGGATGATGATGAAGACGATGATTTTGGTTTTTCTTATCACAAGCATGACAGCACCTTTGACGCAAATGAATTGCTGTTGGGCAGCAATAAAGTGCGCAATAAAGTGCCTAGTCCTACTGTAGGTTCATATTTAAGTCCACCCGTTAAAGCGCACTATGAACCAAAATATACTTTTGATGCACAACGTGATACGGCTTCCGTTATAGTAAAGCCATCCCTAGTGGCAACAACAAGCAAAAACAACTATTTGAGGGAATTTACTAGACGTCGGCCCCACAAGAGTTTTAATGAACCACGCGCTGATCAGGAATATTCTCCCAGTGAACCGCATCCAGAAAGAGAGGTAAACATATTTGGCACACCTATTGCCAAAGGTGACAGTACTCATCAAAAACGGAAACCTATTTATTCTGTGCCTTATATAGCAAGCAACAGCAGTCACAGCGGCAGTACCATCAGCACCAGTACCAGCCGTGATAGTTGGATCCCCAGTGTCAGCCCTACGGCCATCACCGCCAGCACCGGAGCCATTCGTCCCTTCACCCCCACATCCTCGTTCACATCCTACAAATCCCGTATTGATACCAATGCCTACCAAAAGCCATCAACAATTAGCACCATCACTACCAGCACAAAGACCATCCCAGACAGATCCATTACTGCTGCATCGTTACCGCAGCAATACTACACGACCCGTTCAACAAATGTCCGACTATCTGACGGAGGTGTCTCCAAATCAAAAACACGTTTTCGCCTCTCATACACGATCGCGCCAACACTCACCACCAGTAAAGCGACCAACATTTCAGAAACAGCAGCAACAACAACAACAACAAATGCGTCATCAGTCAAAACGACCGAATCGATTAAGACGACATCGCAGCGGCCGGACATTTATGCCTTAAATCCGGAACTTTTCAATAATCGTCATCGACTTAAGTACAATATTAGCTCCGTACAGACTTCGACAGCACCTCCTTCACCGAAACGTATTAATTATAGCTATCATCCCATTATAGATTATTTTGAACATAACCGACGCGTAACTGCTCAAAACGTAATTTCTACGCCCCATTCCTCCGTATCCAATTCAGGCAAGAGGACCGAAAATCCCATCCCCCATAACGATTCAACACGTTCCCAATATTATGCACACAACACTCCACGAGCTGTAACTGTCAATGCTTATAAACCCAAACATACAGAACGTAGAATTGGTTATGGTGCTGATAGTGATGGTAGATATGTTGGTATTTTAAATTACATTGATAACAGCGAAATATCGGCGACTTCTGTTAGTCCTAGTGCAGGGCAGGAAGTAACCGATGTTTGGCATCCGGTGGTAGTTCAAGAATTTTAGAGATTTTACTCATTCTCGTTTTCTCGTGCACACAAAAACTAATCCTATCAACAAAAAATATCTTAATTTATTTTTATTATTTATTTGTTATTAGAAATTTTCATTGAGAAATTTACGAAAATAATTTAATATTTATTATTTATAAATGAAATATAAAATAAACTTGATTATTAACTTATTAAATATAATTTCTAGTTATCACATAAATATCGCGCTTTTCTTCTCTTTTTTTTTTTGACGATGTGCAGAGGACAACCTTCGAGTAAAGATATGAGTATTTGCAGAGTTTGTAAACGGAAAATGAAATTGGATTAGTTCGCAAAGCGAACATATTGTTAACCGAGAATCAGGTAATTCGAAAGAACCCGCTTTTAAGAACAAACCAAGCGTCCTTTTTGTTGATTCTGTTGAGACCTTCATGTTTGGATATGCAATAGGGAAAGATAAGTTCTTTTAATTAGAAGGAAGAGTGATAAGGTTATGTTAGAAGGGTTTTAAAAATAAACCCGCTGTCTCTGTCCCTCTTTCTCTCTCTCTCGCTCTCGAAAAAGCTCACCCCAATAAATGCCGCATTAGTCAAATACTCCGTATTTGCTCTGTATTTATTATTATTATTATTGTTATTATTACTAATTTAGCCAAAGAATTCTAAAGCGAAATTCTAAAGCGAAAGTCTTAAAAAAAAGCATCGGCTTTATTGAAAGCCCTATCCTGCACTTGAGATTTGTACATATGACCATTGAGTTATTAGTCGAAATTCTTTGCCTATTCGGCCGTTCAGGCGGATCTCGTCCACTATATATTGTGGAATAACTTTAGTCCAATAAACGCAATAATTTTGAAATATTTCTTAGCATACTTTTAGATGCTTTTCTTTGAATAAAGTTTAATAACTGGCATGTTGCAAGTAAATACAAACTATAATACCTATTGTTAACCAGTTTATAGTTGATAAGTGGCATATATGTACTAGACAAGAAAACAAGCTCAACTAGATAAAAAATTGAAGCACGCTGAATAAATAATAAATATATAAATCTTTATGAATAAAATACTTGTACATGTGGAAAGAGAAAGATATAAGAAAAGCGAAATTATTGACATATGTATTAGTAGAATACATTCAAGTTTCAAGTTGAAGGTCAGGTAAGGAAAATATATTTTTTACAGTTTGTAATTTTAGTCGATTGGAAGACTTTAAGCGAAACAACTCCAAACAATTTAAATGTTCAGGAAGTGATACTCTTTCTCTAAAGCTTTTTGTTGTCTTTTATCTCCTTTCTGCATTGTAATAGCGGCCCGTTTATAGGTTTAAATGCAGTTAAAACTTTTCAGTTTTTTTTCGGCCACTCAATGCAACACTGTGCTCTAGATCGAATTAAATATGACCCTTAGCCCATCATTGTGATTCCAATTAGCCCATAAGTCGTTGCTTTTGACTAGGCTACCTTTTGGTCTTTCACTCTTCTCATTTCCAATGAGAATACATAGCGAACTTAAGCCGTTTAAATTAAAAATATTAGTACCTATGAGCCTTGTGATATCAGAGGGTAGGGGTTATTAATGTCAACCCTGGTCTAGTTCAGCGCACATTACAAAAGCGAAAGAAGATTGAATAAAAAAAAAAGATCAACTTCTTCTCCGTTGTATGTCAGATATTCACTCGTTACATGTTCGATGTAGGCTTGCTAATTGTCTTCTATCCATTGAGAAGTATGAATGCCCGTCCGTTAAGTCTACAATGCATGGTCTCCGTCGTCTACACAGCATCAAAATTTTCGATTTTATATTTAATTTTTTAAATGAAAATTCATGGGTTGTGTGCTCTAGGGTAAAGAAGTAAGCAATTAGAAAAACAAAAACAAAAGCAAATCCTGAGTTAGTCCTTTCTCACATTCAATAAGCCGCAAATGTATAAGCATGTATAAGCAATAATGGACTCATCATCTAAGTACATACAGCGTTAAGGAAATATTCATAATGCACATTGTAATCAGAATTCGTACCGCTCGTGTCACAATCAATTTTTGGAATTCATCTTAGAATAGTTGTTCTATTATTGACTACATTCGGGATAAAACTTTCAGAATTGAAATCAAGGCGAGTCACTTTAAATTGAATAATATGGGATGAGAGAAATATATAAATTCACTGCCAGATATTTTGGTTTTCGGATTGGTTTCATTTAGACACTTTCCGCCTCTTAAAGTAACAAAATTTTTCAACTAAAATAAGTTGTACTTAATGCCTACAATTGTTTGACAATTTTAATAATGTTTCATATGTGGATATTTCAAGAAAAAAGTGTTCGATAAAATATGTGCTGAATGAAGCTTTGGAAGGCTGACATATAAACTGTTATAATACAAGCATTAGTGTAACATACTTAATGTTCCAGTTTATGAGTTACTGTACTTTTACTGTATTGTACCTATCGCCGATGTCAGCACACCAACCTAGGCTAAAATATGAAATACAGTAGGCGTCTGTCTGTTTAACGCCATTTTTTAACTATGTCCATCTATCCATTGGTTCACGTTTATATATACGTATTTCGTTAAGTGAAAAACATCAAAAAACAGCGGTGTTGGTTGTGCACGACTTTAACCCGCTTAAAACCATCTGCCCCCGTAGTCTTCACCCTGAGCTATGCAATTTTAAGTATACCATTCAAAAGGTATCTGTTAACCTGTTAGCTGTTAGCACATATTTTTCATATTTTATTACAGAGATCCAACTTGAAATTACGTAATATATCCAGGATACGGTCTCGCCCAATTTATTTTTACGTTTTCTACGAACGGCGTGCAAGTGTTGTGCAATAGGTATCAAAATTCGAATAAAATATTCTTATCCTGGAATGATTTAACTGTCCTTAGTTAAGTTCACCAAACATATATTATGGTATATACTGCCACTGAAATAGCAGCAAGCAAGTTGCAAGTTTGAAGTTGGATTGAATCGTCTCAAGTATCGAAGTGCTCTTCGATTTATTAATAAATAGTCTGTAACTATTTATCCTATTTGAGATCCCTTTTATTCTTTAATAATAAAATCAATTAAATAATAAGTGTATAAAAAATAATTTAATTTATTAATTAATTAATCAACAGTTAATCGTTATTATTATAACTTAAAACATTAACTTAAAAAATCCTATCAAATCTACAATGAACTATCTGTCGGGCCTGAAGTGGTGTCATTTCTTAAGTATTCTTTTCTCAGGAGCATATAGGGAAATTGATGATAGGCGGCAAAGCCGGAATTTTGCAAATTTCGTCTTGTTACTGGTACATTGTATACGCTATCGGTAGGATTTGGAAGAAAATATTTTGGAATTTTCACTTGACCGTTAATCGAAGCACTAAAATATTTCGGCAAGTTAACGATTAAATTCTGCAAGGAGTTTATATATTGATTAAGATCCCGTAGATTAACTTGCTCCGGCTGAGTGTCATAAGATAAGGGAGATAAGTTGCCATTATCTTGTGTCAAGGTAAAGGAAAGATTTTTTTCCAATTCGTTTAAATTGTTACTTTGCAACATGTTACGTATAGTGGTCATGACGTCAGTGTAAATTAAAGATGGGTTTATCGTGTCGCCGGCAGTCGCTGTATCAACATCTGCCTCCCAGTAATCATTTGCTATTTTGGGTTTTAAGAACGTGTTGCGATTTTTCAGTTCCCTTGCTGTTTTTTTCAAGTTTTTCGTCTTCAATTTTCGCATTTGGTTTTGCATACATTCCAGCTGTTGGTTAACTTGATTTAAGTCTTGAAATGTACATTTTTCAGGCATATCGGTAATATTGGCGCGTGTCTTTAAATGATTGATTAAAGCATTAGTCGCTTTAAGGGAATTTTCAAATATCTCTTGCATCATATACTTTGGAAGTGATTGGGCCTGAGTTGTATATTTCTTAGGTTTAATTTTTGATGGAAATATTTCTCCTGTTAAAGTGGAACTTTCTTCCAACGATTTGTAAAAGTTTTCTCTATCTTTCCCCTCCGATTTGTAAGGATCTAAATAAGTTTCGGCGTTTTTCAGCAAGTCGTTTATATGACTCAATAAAATCTCCCCTTTTAAAGGTTGATAAAACGCCAATCGTTGCGGCGAGTGTTCGCGACTGTTCTTCAAATCTCGCTTAATACGGCTAAATCTTTTACGATTTATATAATTTTCTCTAATACCTTGTACGCGTTTTTCATGACCCTTCTCGTATTGGTCTTGCTCGTGGCCCTTCTCCCAGATAACTGTATGAATTTGTTTCGAACTTAGACGTTGCTTCGCTTTCGGCAATACCGGCTTATTCTTTCTAATTAATCTTTCCGTCTTACGTACTGAAGTTAAAATTTCAACAGGCAGCTCTTTGGTCTCTTGGGTATACAAATCGAAATCGTTGAGTTTCTTTTTGACCCTAGTTTTCCCTGGACTTCCGTACATATACGAGCTCATGTTATTTTCAACAATGCGACTATTTATGGGCCTCATTAATGGTCGAACTTGGCCACGTTTCGATCGCTGCGGTAATGATGGCGGTTCCCGATTCGGAGCAGAGTTTCGTTGTTGATTTTTGTATTGCATATATTTCTTCAACTCTTGAAAATGCTTGGGCGGATCTATAACATGGATAACATCATCGGCGTCTTGATGTATATAAGCCGTGGGTGTGGTTGATACTTGTGACGGTAAACGGTTTTTACGCACTTGTGTTCTTCCTTGAGCTTTCGGTTTGCGGAGCTCTTCTACATCTACATCGTCGCCGTCATAATCATTTTCGTATACAGTTATAGCCTGACTTAGGGACCACATACAAAACGTCCATATAATTAAAAATTTCGATTTTATTAACATATTTTTTGTTCTTTTTTTTTTTCGTTTAAACTACACTATTATAGACGACGCACATTACTATTATTATTGTAAGTATTAATGTTAGTAAACCGTTGTTAGCTGTTGCACTGCCCGTACACAACTGCCAACCATATTAGTTAAACTCCAGACTTTATAAATATCAAAATGGACAATAAAGAGAAAAAAAAAAAAAAAAAAGTAAAGAAAAATTACGTCCTCAACATAAATATGTTTTCCACTACGTAGATTTTCCACTTTTCCAACTCATTTATTACAATATATTGAATCGTATTGAATCTGTGCTCATAATAGCATCAGTGTTACCTCAAACAATATGGACTGAATGAAAGTGAAAACAACGTGTCTGACAATCAAAACCTTATCCATCGTTCGTATCCTCAATGTCGTTTACATTGTGCATGTTTACATTGCTCTGAATTTCTTTTGCTGCTCATGCTGCATGCTGCATGCAGCCACCAAGCATTACCTGGCATTTTTGATTTCAATACTTTTTCAATGTCCAGATTAATGTAAAGTAAGTTTCCAATGTTGCTGTGGAATAAAGGGGAAATGCTTGCTACTTGACTTTCTTGGTTTCATTTTAATTTTTCGTTTCATTTGTTTTCTTTCTTTTTGCTTTCGATTATTATATACTCTGTTCCGTTGTAATTGGCTTGTGTTTGTGTCGGTCAGTGTTAGAGTCGGTTTCGTTTTTAATTTTACACATTTTGTTTTACTCTAAATATTTTAGATATTAATGGATTTAACGATTAGTTGCATGTTGTGCTTAGTGATGTGTGTCTTCTTCATAGCGGCCAGGAAGACATGAAACTTGTTAATTACTTTTGCCACGAGCTGAAAAAAAATATAATCAAAACAAAACAAGATTAACCTGTTGCTTTATTATATTCAGGGGGCGTGTGTTTAAAAAAGTTTATCAACTTTTGTTTTTCATTTTGTTTCACTAAATTACATTTCATTTCAATTGCAGTTTCTTTTGCAATAGTAAAACAAAACGTATTATATTTTATATAAGCTAGACCTTCTTATCTCTCTCTCTCTCTCCCTCTATTCATAGCCATTAGTTTTCAGGGTTTATTAGCCAACCAATTTTACCTATTCGCTCTATTCGCACTACTTAGATTCCTGCTTCGATAATCCAATATCCGTTCCTAATAAACATATGACGCATATAATAGTCAAGTTTACTATCACTAGCATTCAGTCCAATATCCGAAGTTCGAAAAATGTTTTAGCTCAAACACGAGCGTGACTTTTCTGGATAATAACCTTAGTAAGTTCGATATCGATTGAAAAATGTTATGTCCATCAGCAATAGTAACGCGATCTGATATACTCGCTATGTAAATATGAAAGCAAAATTTGCCCGTGGATGGGCCTAACACTACGTGTAGACGACATGCTTGTCTAGTGTTCTGTTCTTCTTTATAGTCTAGCAACAAGAAACAGTCGTAACACCAACTTACCAACACATACCAACGTAACGCAACAAAACTTTCCCTAATAAAGAAAAAATCATTGAAAGGATTTATGTCAAATGATGACAATTCGTTGGTGACACATAAGAAAGCCGTTTTTGTATTGCGTTCTAACTGGGAATGAAAGATGAATTTATTTTTATAATCCAAGGCGTAAAAATTCTAAGGTATATCCTGGCATACCAATCATATCGCATTGCCAGGGTGAGGATGCTCTGTGTTTGTTGGGTATAGAAAAGTGTGGCCTGTTATTAGCTCTTTACAATTAATCGATTGGAACCGTTCGCTGTTTAAAAAAGGAGCGAAATGTGAAAGCAGACAACACGAGTTCATTTCTTTCCATGGCATCCGTCCATGCATCTACGCAGCAAGCTGCCAGCCAGCCCATGCGGCTAACTCAACAATCTCATTTTGTTCTAATTACCGCTTGTTGAGCAACGCGTAACTTCCTAGGAAGTTATACAAAGATGTAGCTCGATGACTGGTCTTGCCTCAAAAGAGCAGTTCGTCTGATGTGGCAACCACAAATTGTGTGACGGGCGGGAAAGACATAGATAGCCAGTAATAGGTAATGCTGTTATCATATTTGTTATCATTTTCATAAAGCAAACGTGCATTTTCTATACATGGCCGGTAACGTGTATGTCGACCGGATATTTGTCATTTACTGGATGTCAAAGATTAATCATCAGATCTTTCATATTCATTTTTATTTATAATGCATTCTGAGTACATTTTTTTGATAATGAGATTCTCTTTCTGGTCTATGAACTGTATTAGGGAACTGCTGTTCCCTGCTGAAAGTTGGAATATTTCTCTGAATAAAGTTATGATTAACGACAAACATAAGTGGCCGCCTTATCCGTTACACACACACAATTTTTATTATAATTATAAGGAACAAATTGTTTTTTTGAATTCTTTTTTTTTTTTTGTTTTCAAATTAATTTCGTTAAGTCTGAGTTAAGGATGATCGACATTTTTTAAGGACTCTTCCTTGGACATTCCAGATCCATGTTTGTTTATATATAGCATTATTTAAATATAATTATTTTTATTGTTCTCCTAAGATGTATGAACTTGACCTCTACTTGAAAAGTGTGTCTAGTTTTCCAAAAGGTAAGAAAAGACAATTACAAAAAAAAAAAAAAAAAAATATAATAGTTTTCGCAATTAAACAATTTAATAAATATTTATGTATAAAACTTACTCACGTTTATTTACAGTATTTTGCAATAATTATTAAATAATAATTAGCTAATAATTTAAATTATAGCTTTATTAACGGATGGTTATTATTAGAGATAAAATGTAAATAAATAAATAAATAATGGAAAAAGACAGTACAGTAGAGCCTGACTTTTATTAAATTAAAAAACATATTGCATTTTTTTTGTTTATTAAATTTTGAATGCGTGCTTCTGCATAAAATATGTATTGAAGTGTTGCTTGAAAAATCTCATGCGAAACATTAGCTATTATGTTGGCAATTATTTAGCAGTAACTTTAAGTAGAAAACAAGCTTCAAGTTTAATGATCTTAAGGTCTTTCTATTCGCTTACCTGTAACATTGTAGCACAACTCTCCTGACTATGAATTTGAAATCAATCAAGCATTCTTCACGCAATCATATAAACAATAGTCTAAAAATGTAATGCCACGCCTTGCTAGAAGAGTAAGGCCATTATCAGCCTTACCTTGAATGAAACGCACTTAAGAACTTTTTCTACGTATTGTTCACAAATTAATTTTGTATTTGAGAAAATTGACAACAATTTCGGTATTGTTTTATAAAGTTTTAAAAATTTTATATAAAAACTGACTACATTGTTCGTTACAGTGTCAGTTGCATTTGTCCAGTAGCAGAATTTTAACATTATTGCAAAACATTGAGTAACAATTGAAAGTTTGTTTCAATTTTCTTTTCTTGCTTGCTATTCCCTTAAGAAGTTTCACATTTTTAAAAAGCTAAACAAAATGTCAAAGTTTTTCCATTCGGTTGGCTTAAACATTATCTATCTTGTGCTGCTATTACGCGGCTTGCGTTCAGTAACAGCAGTCCCTACAGGACAAAGTGCTTTAACAGCTGAAGCTGACGATCTGGAAACGGGAGCTACTGCGGAATTGGAAAAGGACGAGGATTTGGAAAGCTCGTCTTCATTCGGCTATGGTTATTACTCCTATCCTTATTACAGATCTTACGGCTATCCTTACTCTCCCTCTTATTACGGTGGCTATTACGGTTTAGGTAAGTAATCGTCCATTTATTGTGTTTATTGCTTTCCTTTTACTTACTGCTACTAGCATTACCGGATAGCAACGGATTACGATAGACAGGCACAGTGAGATTCTTTTAAGGCGTGTTTGTGGTTAGCTGGTATTACATTCCATGTCTAATGCAATGTACTTGACTATGGGATAATCTATTTTCGGTATCGATTTAATTATAATTATTATCTGACTAAGGTTTAAGCTTGAAAAAGTATTGGTCGTGTATGTGGAGAGTGAATTTCTAAAGTTGAAAAATCTTTATTGAAATGACGAACAAATCACAAAACCTGGATTTATTCGGAATGAGTCCTAAGTACTTATCATTTCAAATGGATGACTTAAATACCACAAATTGAGAGAATGTCGTTGTGGGGAGAAGAATTAAACTTGATCTAAGCTTTTAAGTGTTTCGAGCAAGTTTAAGCCGATATCTGCTCTGCTCTACTGTGCTGGTTACAGATTTATGGCTTTCACATGTATTTCTTTGGGCATTTCAAGGCCTTTTATATTGGATGAAAGCTTGATCTAGGCTAACCAATTGAGAATATAAAAAGGAAGCTTCTGCCCAGCAGTAAATCACGATAGTAGAGATCTGAGCCGGTTTAATTGAGGATTTATATATCATTTGTAAGGTCTTGCAGAAATGATTTTGAGCAGCCGTTCGATTAATACAAAATTAATCCTTAATAATATATAGTATTTGTGACTGATTTGTATATCGTGTTACTTATCCACAATAATACGCTACAGGAATAGGCAATGAGTTGTTTGTAAAGTTATCATCTATTGGATGCTTATCCAATATCCTTAAATATGTTGACTAATGTGTTACAAGTGATGCTGTAAGATTGTGATGTTTCTGGTGAGACTTCATCGCCTTCACAACCAACCGTCGGTTCAGCGAATTGATTTGGAAGACTCTGCGTCCTACGCCAATACTTGCTTTTTATATTACATTCGTTCTTGACGTTTAAAAACATCTCGCTGTGCCTTCCGTTCCCTTACACTTGGTTGCTGACTTTTGCTATTCTTAATATTTAGAACAGTCAACCATTCTTTACAATCCATGTAAGCCCTGAAGATCTCTTCTCACGTCAACGTATTGCAGTGGTTCGGGGTTTTCCGGCTTCACATTCTCTATATGTGCTCCGTGTATTCTCAGCAATCTTTTGGAAATTTATACAATTTTTACATTTATCGTCTCAGAATGAGAATATATTCGTTTTGTCAAAATATTCACAACATCCCGAACTACGCCCCATATCTACATTATTGTAATATATTGCCGATTAGTATCAAATTCTGAATCGATTGAAGCATGTTCGTCTGTTCACCTCGTACATCTTAGTATGAAGGTATCTGGTTTAAGTTTGGCGAAAATTTTTGGAATTGGAAACTCCCGCATACACACTAATTGATATTGACAAAGTTCCAAATCAGAGAAAACATAAACTGAAAAAAGCAAAAAAGAAAACATATTTTATTTGTTTGTTACTCATAAAGTGCAACAACAAAAATTCATGTAGTCCGTCATGGGTGATGCTGCAGTACACGTACAAAAATGGAAATATCAACGCCCTCCTGATATTCCTATAATATAAAGATTTAATTTTTTTCGTGTTTTTTTCTTTAAGATAAAAATGGTGGGCATAGAGGAGTCAACTGTAGGCGAATATAATTTTCTCGTTTGAGTTTTGGTTTTTTTTTTTTTTTTTTATAAATTAATTTCGGAGATTTTTTTTTCTATATATTTATTTATTGGATTGATGTGTTTACCCTCACACTCATACTTTCATAAGTGCATTTTTTTCGCATCTTCTCCAAGTGTCCGAATCCTAATATTTACGCGTTCTTTATTTATTAGCATCCCTCACGTTGCTTACTACTAACTAGTATTAGTTGAAGTTTTTTCGCTTTTTCGAAATTTACTGCTTTTTCAATAACATTATCCCGCAATGGGTAGAAAGATTTCATTTATGTTCAGTGATAAAATATTACACATTCCCTGTTTATGTTCTCCTCTATGTTCATAGTTTATGCAGTCCAATAAGCAGGCAAATTATTTGGACCGTGTATCATAATAGTGGTTCTAGCTTAGTTGCGGTTTGTTTTCGCGGGGCAGGAAGTTGTGGTCTTCTTTGCCAGTTTACTTAGGCAGTAATCAGGATCGGGTCAATAATTGTTAAATATTATTATGATTATAAATGCGCAAAATGTATATATGGGGGACACCTCGTCTCCCTCATAAAGCTTCTTATTTTCAAGACGATCTTTTCATTGAATATTTTGCTGCAGATTGTTAAGATTTTATATTGAAGACATTCACTTGTTTGCGTTACCATTAGTATTCCCTTTGCTTTCATGGTATTCGCTTGTACTCCCCGTGGTAGTGCTGCGTCTCATTCACATCAACACTTTGTATAGAATTCCAAATTTTGTTACTACAATTTTCACTTTTCGCAAGTTAGCGCAAACTTGGTTCCGTCATATGTTTTACTTCATAAGTTACGTGTGTGTGCGACATTAAATGAGCGTAGAACGAATGTGCCGACATAACCTCCACTACTCGTACGCGCGATAAGATGATCTTGTAAAACACATCATAAACTTTATTTACCATAATCTATACATTTTCTATTTTATTAATTTAAAACTCTTCACAGGTTATCCGTACTATGGCGGTGGCTATTATCCGGGTCACTATCATGGCCTCTACGGACATTACTATTAATTATTTTTAATTTGAATTTAAAAGCATGCTTACACAAGTATAATAATCACGTAAGATTTTCTTATTTTTTTATAAATACTTCATTAAATACATTTATTTAATATAAAATACATTCTACTTATTATGCTTATCAGGCACAAATAAAAAAATATTTTTAATTATTTTTTATTTTTCTTATTGTTATATTATTTATTGATTAAACAAATGATTATTTATGTAACAAAAAGAAAGTGAATACTGTGTCATTGTGTTGTTGTAATAAAATGAAATTGAAATCAAAAAATAATTAAGATTATCTTGTGGCGCCAATTTTGTATAACCGTCAGCACAAATTAATAAACAAATTGCATTCAGTTTTTTTTTTTTTTTTTTTCCTTTTAAATTGTGAAGATTTTTGCTCCCATATCTTACAGATCACAGATTCATATCTAAGATCAGTCAGTATCTGCCAAATAGGAAGGCTATCGAGCGAAACCTTTTGAAATTTAATTTTTTTTTAATTTTTTTTTTAATTAACCCTGTTTTATCTAAAATTGGATTAGAGGCCTTCTTAAGCACGCTTGGAGAGACCTTTCTTAAGTTACGACCAGCATTTGCTTGCGTTACAAATGGAATAACAAAATTAGTGCATCTACACGGCATTGCACCCATAAGCATAAAGATTACGCAAATACTCAATAATTACAAAAAAAAAAAAGGAAATGCAAATAATCGAAATTACATCATTTTAAAAAAGTAGTGGAATTACATCAGCATAAAAATGATTTAGGGAAAGTTTGTTGAGGAAAATAAACCCAGAAAGGGAGATAAAATTCAGAACAAATTTCACTTAATATCAGTTTACGAAGTCATCTGAAGTCCTTGCATTCATCCTTCGCATCGACCTCGGAGTCACTTGCCGATCTTAAAAGTATCTGAAGACAAGTATCCTGACAAGAACGAAAGTCAGATTCGCGGATTGATTCGTTCCATGTCGTTCATTACATATTCGTTTTTTCCTTTTTCGTCAGCTCTCAAAGATGTGAATAACTGCTATAATGTAGCATAACCGAGGCATAAGGTACATAAGCGCACTTACACATCTTAAAAGCATATTTAAATATTCAGAGTCAAATTTAGTACAACGCCATGAAATTTTAGTTAAACTCATCAACTAATCTAATCGAAGTAAGATTGAAGCCAGAATTTAGAACAGCGAAAGAGAGAAATAGAGAGGGAGAGAGAGAGAGAGAGAGAGAGAAATAGAGAGAGAGAGAGAGAGAGAGAGAGAGAGAGAGAGAGAGACGGAGAGAGAGTCATAGCGAGGGGGTCAAAGAGAGAGAGAGGGGGAGAAAGAGAGAGAGAGAGGGAGAGAAAGCGGGGAAGCTTAAGGCGAATTTTTTAACACGCAATCTAATGCGTAGTACCAATAAATCAAATAATTCACTTTATTCACAATTTTTATATAAAAGTAGTTCTCAAAATGCCAATTTTATTTTAAAAGCTTTCTAATTGGACTAGCTCGCTCTCTTTCTAAATAACTTTAATATTCATACTCAGTTCGTATAAAGTTTTGCTTCTTGAGTTATTGGAATATATGAGTAGCCGACAAGGTAAGAATTGTGACCACCTACTAAGTCAGGGTTTGCGGGTCAAAATCTCAAATCTGGTAGAGTTTACTTTGGTCGTAGCTATACTGAGTGCTAAGTCGCGTAAACGCATAACACTTATCGATTGGACACACACATACTAGGCCGCGGCAACCACTTTCCTATCTCTTTCTCTTTCCGCTCCTCTTTTGGACCGTCACCATGTTATACGAATAGGGAACATCCCCTGAGTGACTGGTCATATAACAAAAAAAAAAAAAAAAAACAAAAAAAAAAAAAATTCTAAAACAAATGCACTTGCGGTTAAGTTTCAGATTTTGATTCGTTGACTACTCTACAGGTAAACTAATTTCAGTTACAAACGTTATTCAGTGCGATTATCTTTTGCCAGCACAGTTCATCCAAAGAACTGGCCAAGCAATTGTACTACGTTGGATGTGTGATAATAAGTATAGAAATGTCTTTATCTCTTCTAAAGAAGCTTTGCTGTTAACTCGTTTCTTCTTTTTTCCATTATGCCAAGCTTACACTTACTACTTCTTATACAACGCTTAAATCAACAGGTTTAAAAACTGATCTGACTTGTTATGAAATAGTTATTATGTTAAATGGTTATTCTTGTAAATATTACTTAGTGTGCATACCGAACTATGCCCAGAATATCGGTCATCAATCTTCATTAAGATACACGTTAATATCCCCCGGAAAGAGCACAACTCGTGTGCAAAAAGCCTTCATCGCTACAGGTGTTTTCAAAAATTATACTAGCATGGAATAGCATGGAAGTTTTAGGAGGATTCAGTAGACCAGGAAAGTAAGAAAATTATAATCGATCCTGACTGAATCTTTTGTACCCATCACCGTTATCCCAAAATGAGATAAAAATAGTAAAAGAATTAAATTTTCGTGCTCTATAATAGGGATTGAGCGAGGCCGATTTATTTTATTTTCAAAAGAAAAGCTTTTGTTGCATAAGCGTGCGGGCATTGTAGGCGTGTCTTTTAAAAAGTTTAGGTTGCTTTCAAATTCTTTTGCAAATCTGTAGACGATATCTTCGTGTTTGCGCACGGGAGAATGTTTATCAAGGATACTGCGCAGTTGAGCAGACCGACAGATGGACAAACGAACAGACGAACATTTCCAGGCGTATTTCAAATTTGAAACTGCCCAAGAATTTATACACTTTTTTTTAAAGCTTCTTTCGGTATTAGAAAAAAAAAAATTTAATTTTGATGCACTATAATATTTGGCAGGGGTGGGCAATCTTCCCCATTTTGGTGCAAGTGCTACAACGTCATCCATAGAATACGCATTAAACTTTTTGTACGTTCATCTTTATTCCTTTTAAAAAACAGAAGTGTTCTCAGTTTACGTGGTACCGTGGGCGCATCGTTCGACCGATTGGGCCCATTTTCAATATCACCCTGCTCGTAAGAACAACATTTTTGTGGCCAGGAGAATGCTTAAAACAGACATTACACAAACGGAGACTCGGACATGATTAAATCGATTCATAACTTGATGCTGATTAAGAATATATATACTTTGTGGACTCTCTTACCTTACCAACCACAATTCATGCAATTTAGCAGGGCACTATAGGCTATATGCCGGTACCCATTGCTGGCATGACACTATTCGACCACTTATTGCAAAATTTATCAAGGACACGTTAACAGCAGTGATGCGGAGTGTAAGATCATACAATTCAACGATTCGTGGTGACTGTTTTTTCAGTCAGTGACTTATAGCTCGCCTGAGCAGCGATTCGAGTCATATGACCATAGTCAAGATATGGATCTTTCCGTAACCACTTTTGGTACGGAAATCATATGCTGGCAGACGCATGAAAAAGTAATGGACAACACTAAAGCGTTTAACTAAAAAATTTGTCCCTGGTAAACGTTTAATTCTCTCAAAAATTGTTTCAAAATTAAATCGAAACTTTCCTGAATGATCTGCGAACTATAACAAAAATCAGGTTTCATTCTATCTTCAATTTTCGTCCAATTAACAATTTAGTCCTCAACAAGAAAGCTCAAGTCCATTTGCAATATATGGGTATTGAGCAGATTATATATATTTGGTCGGTTCAAAACGTGAGGGGTTAAGGGCGTCCGCATCAGCCAAGCATAGGCTTGTCTTTATACAAACCGAATCTTACTTACAGTTTATTGTCTACCAAAGTGTCGGTAAATTGACTTTCAAGATGATAACTGTTATGAGATCTATCACATACTGTCTTGAAGTTTCACGTAAGCACAAAATTGGAACTTCCAGAAGCATCAAGAACCTTTTTCTAATCAAGAATATGCAGAGAGTACTTGGCATTATGTTACAAAACGGGTAATAAAGTGATTGCCTTGCACTTGAATGTATAAACAATATGAAGACATTAAAATATGAAAAATTGCCGTTATATTGATTTCAATGTAACTCACTGTTGACACTAATTGCCAAACATATTGTCGTTTATCGAAGCATGTAAAAAAAAAAAAATCTTAATTACACCCATAAAAAAAGAGAGATTAAATTGTTGACTACGTTTCACGACGCGGAATTAATTTGTTTATAAAACAATATTAGAATTTAATAATGCAACTTTCGGTTTAAATATTCGGAATAAAAAGAATCCTCTCGATGTTTTCATCAAGAACGATCCTTGTCGTACTTTATTTCGAGCCAACTTGATTCAGTTCTTTGGACGACTTCTTCGTTTTGGAATTCCATTTCTAAGACATCCAACCAATCCAATCCAATGTTTAAAAAATATACTAAAAAGCTCACGTGAAAGATGCCAAAACAGTTTTGAATCGGCCTCATCAATAACAATCGCTCTTCTATAAGGGCAGAGTCCTCTTTAACCCTTGCACTACATCAGATTGACCGGCAACATATGTAAGGAGTCCGAAAATGTAAGTCAGGCTTAAATTAAGTAGAAAATAGAGTTACTTTCTTTGTATTTGTAGTTTTTTCATTGGATCATAATGTATGTAGGATAGAGCTATATCCGGAATAGCGGGCGTAGCGGGCAAATGGCTTCAACGACTTGAAGCCTGGCATATACGCCCTCTTTTAACGAAATTTTCCAAGGCCATTTTGCATAAACGTGACTGACTGAATTTCGTTGATGCAGCTTTGAGTCTCTTCCAGCAAAGCACGAGTGGTTGTGCGCTTGTTGCTATAGACCTCCGATATCAAATATGTTCAAACCATTTGAGTCAGTTTTCCTGAATTTTTCAATTACTCCCTTCACAGTTGACGAAGTTATTATAAAACAATATACCGACCTGTGACCGCCAAACTTTCACTATTTTCGAAATATTGTTCAGTAATGAAAACGTGTTGCTTTCTTGCTCTAATGCTCTATTACTACTAGCCCGAAACTGTTGGGGGACTACTGCATAAATGGCGGGAAGATGAAATCTTGCGTAAATTTTGGGACACCCAGTGCACATACAGAAAGATGAACACGCGAGACAGAAGGAGGGACTATTTAAAAAGAGTGAACAAATGGCTGTAAGTAAATTGGCCCTGAATCTTGAAGTGACAAAGTATTTCTATGATGCAGAAAGTCTTTGACTTAGTATACGTACTTCCGAAACATCAAATTGAGAGAACTATTGCATCATCATTATCATCATCATCATTATGAACATCGCCATAAAAAATATAGTATGTATATATAATATCGAAACAAGGTTTATTATCTAAGTTTGATAGATTGCCTTAGAAAAATGCTTGCTAAAGAATTTATTGTCATCTAATTTGGTTATAATTTAAATGAAATTTTATTTGCTTTATATATGTGTATAGATATCTCAATTAACTAAAATGCTTTTATTATTTCTTGAGAATATAAATTGGTCTATCTATCTCTCTCTCTCTCTCTCTCTCTCTGTTTTTTCTTGCTCTATTTAAAAAATAAAATTTCTTATACAACAACTTTCTCTAGGTTAACTGTGGCGTTTGGGTTTGTCCAACGCGTGTATTGTCGGTTAAGTAATTCATTTAAATTTAACCTTATTTTCAATTTAATGCCGAAATTTATTGGCGCAATTTCGAGTTATATTAGAACGAGTTTAAAAGGCAAGATTCAATAACATCATTATTTATTAAATAATTCAAAATTCACTCGAACTTTAAATAAATAAATAAATAAAAATTTAATAATATTTAAATAAAAGCAAATAATTTATTTCAAATTGAAATTCTATTTCATAAGAAAGTTCTCTACTTTCTACCTACAATCAGTAAAAATTTAATGTTAATATTTCGCTGATAACGCCCCAATTAATAAATAAATCAGAAACGGCTCGAACTGTACTTGTGCTCGTGAATAAGTGATAAGTTCCGAATCGATTTGATGTCGCCAGGTTGTGTGTGGATTTGGATAGATTTAGATTTTTGAATTCTTTACAATTTAAGTAAACAGCTCAAGTGAGGCTTATAGGCATATATGTTCTTTGATCCATTTCAATAGATGGGCGGAATCGCAACTATGATTGTGGTTTGCTCGAAAATATCTGTCCAGTAACATGCATAAAATGCTGAGTTCGGCTCGTCATTTTTGTCTAGGTTTTCAACATTGTCGAGGGAGGACAAAAGCTGAAGTAAGTAAACGGAATGTTGTAACCTAAGTTTAGGTACGCATGTGTGAAATGCAACGATCGTCGAGCATATCTAAAGAGGACTTAAGAGAACGAAAAAGTTAAACAATTTCTAACCTCTTCGAGACGCTCATATAAAACTTAATACAAGCAGTGTCCAGAATCATTTCAGGTTTTGTTATGAAAGGCTACCGGTTCGCACGCCGTCACTTTCGTACGCCTACAATCATAACAATTGTTCATGAATTTGTTTTTTTAATTCATTTAAATTGTTGTTCACACAACGTTGCTCCATATATTTTCTAGTACGTATAAGTGATTTATTTTTTTTTTTTTTAACTAATTTCTTAAAAATGTAATGAGGAAAATTTTAATTTCTTTGCAATGATTTCAAAACGAACTTGAAAATCTTAAATGAGCCGTTTATTTTGAAAGTGGTTTAAGTCCATTTTTTCTTATATTGAGTTATTTAAGGGTTTCCGTTTCAAGAGTTTCAAAACTATTGTTAACTGGTATTAAGCTGCTTTTATGGCTTTGTGACCTTAAACATGTTCGAATATATAACGTGATACGTTTTGTAAACTTTACTTGAAAAATAAGTTGTGTTTCAGGACCTAAAATGGACTTAAACCACTTTCAAAGTTAATATAATGACTTCTTTGTTTATGATAAGGAATACGTCCACTTTGTGTTCTTTCTTTAATATTATTATAAGTTAATTGTTTCCATTTTTTTAGATTTATTTATTAAAAAATTAAACTAACATTCATTTTTTAAGGATAATATTAAAGATTTTGCGATATTATTTCTCCCCATTTCGAATATGTGTGAGATTGTTAACATATTCATGGTGCATAGGTGGTATATACCTTTGTAACTTCATCATATCCTTATACTTAGGAGTTGAAATGGGACGTACATTTTTGTGTAATGGTGTTAATTTCATTTTGTTGAAGTTCCTTGGTCTTCCCCGACAAGGTAGTAAATCCAGTATTTTGAACTCTGTATCCACTTCCATAGATTCTTTATAAAACATTTTATAGGGTTCACTGTTTATAAATCGCATCCAACACATCCTTAGCCAATTTACAGGTTCGCCTTTTATGAATTGCTTCTTCCAGAGATTTTTTAGAAAAAAAATCTTCATTTTAGTTCATACAAATTTGTTACTCTTTCGACATGTTTTTATGATTTCATAGTAATCCTGGGGGACATACATTAAATTATTTATCCTTAAAGCCATTTCTATCACTCCAAAATCACTGTCATTTGGCAAAAATGAATGTCCTGATAGTTAAAACTCATGGTCAATAATATCTGCATTATTTTCTGGCGAATTCTGCCCAGTGCACATATCGCACAGAAGACATTTAATGTACGATCATTGATGGTTTTCAAATTATTTGATGACTTTTGTACGCTTGAACCGATTCAGAATTCGATGCTGGTCAAGAATATTTATACTTTGTGTGTGCGTTCTTCCGGGGGTCGCAAATGTTTTGCCAAAGTGAATATACCCATCATTCTTCGAGGATGGATATGAAAGTAATAGAAAATTGTTTTATATGTATGTTTATTGTGACTATGTCTGCGAGCAAATCGCACTCAGTTTTTAACCTTGTCTTCCTCATCGATTATGTCACATTTCAGCTTCCTATGTTCATTTTTACGATTGTGATAATATATATATATATAGAAATCGTCAGTAGCCCTAGTGTTAAAGAAAATAATTGAAATTTTGACTATGATATTACTATGAGTGTTAACGGACAGTGTATAAGCGATCGTTTTTACAAAAACCTGTAAAATTTATTATATCGTACAGTGGAGATTGAACAGTAAAACCACTTTCATACACACACACACATATATATATATATATATATATAGGTGGTGCAAAACACAAAAGAATATTTCTGAGAAATCAAAGTAAAAGTAATTATATATTTTAGATCGATGTGTGTTAATGTGTTCGTTACTCCAAATTACTCTAACGATGGAGAGGGCTATCGACGAATATATACGAAAATATGATAATATTCAGTGAAATGGATGACATTTAATAACAAGCAGTTTCGCAATTTTGCATTTATTCTTAGCTTCTTATACGACTTGCGTTTCGTTAATTATTTTTTTTTTGATTTTAAAATTTGGATTATAAGCAATTTTTCGATTTAGATAATGGGTGTCCGAAATTCATTCTAAAGTGTCTTCTTTGTTGTTTGTGAAATTCTAATGAATTATATGGACAAAAAACCAGATCGCGCCATACGCGATATATTAATAAAGTTTTAATTTTTTTAATTATCTTAGCGACTAAGACAAATTCCATTCAACTTCAATGTTCAATAAAAAACATTGACTCATCCTAGAATATTCAACGAAATTATCTCCGCACATATGGAATATAGTTAGTAGAATAAAATTTGAAAAATTTTATATATAAATATTTAAATTAATAAATCATTTCTTTAAATCGAAATTAGGCAACGCGAATAAGTTATTCAACTTGCAAGTATTAATAGATGAAAAAACAAGTAAAAACATTATAATGGGTCACGATCCACTACTAAATACCCTACACCAACTTACAGTTATTTATACTCGAGAGCAAAGAAATCGTACGCTCCCTACATTTTCGCTTCGAACTTAAATATTTATTGAATTATAATTCAGTTGCAAGCATAACTGACATTAAACTAAAGAACACGGGGTTAACTTTTGAAAAATACATAATTCTTACTATTGACCTTTAAAAGCATTACAATGGTAATAAAACAATAGAAATACCGAAAATCGTTCGTTGCAGGTAGCTCTGCTTCCACGATTTTGTCCATTCATGCAAAAGGATTAACAAAACAATAAAATTGGTGAAAGGAACCTTTATAATATAGGAGGTATTACCTTTCTTAGCCTGAGTAAGGGCTTGCTTTCAATTTTCCGTCGAATAAATAGTTACTTTACAAAGTTGTGCAGGATCTTATTCCGCTCTTGCGGTTCGAAGCTCTCTAAGGCTCGTAGAAGCCGTCTCTCTGGCTTTGTGGCTCGTTTCTCCGGCTTGTCGTCGTATAGGTGGTCAACGGGATTGAGATCTGCTTCGAGCTTCGAGCAGGCCACGCCATAACCGGTGCATCAATCTCCCCCATGCAAGAAAATGAAAATTTCGACGATAAATTCCGAAAAAGACACTACGTGTTCTTCTAGGATTTCTTCAATGTAGCGTCGGTAAGTCAATCCACTCAAAAATTCGATTTTCGCTTCCAGTGATATGCACGACCGCCGCCATATGAGACACGTTCAGAGATGCAGAGTTGTGTGAAACACTCCACGGGTCTTCGGTACATTCTTCCCCGTTCGTCGTTACGATGGAGACACATCCTGCATTCGTCAGCGAACAGTGACGCCTCCCAATGCTAGTCTTGCTTTAACCGTTCACCGGCTGACTTTCACTGCTTTAACTTCCTGGTGCTGCTGCCGGAGTTCAACTGCATTCAACCAGAGATTTGGTAGTGATGTTGTGACTGGTAAACGGTCATCATGCTGTGTTGTAACACATTTTGGAGCGCTTCCTCGTCGTCGAGTATAGCCACCGATCCCTTGATATCGCTAGTGTACACCAGTGTACGGCAAAGAGCATATCGGCTTAAATTGAACTGTTGTGTCACTTGGCTTTGGTTCTGCCAAACTTCATTTACTGTAATCACTTAATACGCTGCTTCCGAGTGGGTGTCCATTTTCTTGTTCCGAATAGTTCCGTGTTCGATAAAGAACCTTTCCGACTGCGAATGGGAATGTAAATGCTTTTGGGTATTTTTATTGTTTTACTGCTACTGTAATGATTTTGAAGGTCAAGAGTAAGCATTATAAGGTTTTCAAAAGCTAACAGTGTGTACTTTAAATTAATTTTCGTTATGTTTGCAACCTTTTTACTTTACTTTAATAGATATTTAAGTTCGAACTGAAAATGTAAGGGATGTGTGACTTTTTTGCCCTCCAGTGTATATAGCGACTTTTCAAAATAAGTCATTGCATCGCAAATGATCGCAAAAGTGGTCTGATCCGACCCATTTGTAATCCTGTTCATTCTTATGGCAAAACACGTCAGTGTACTAAATGTCATCAAATTATCTCAAAAATTGTGGGCTATAGGTTAAAGACAGGAACACAAGATGGACAGACATGCTTACATCAAATCGAATCAAAATATGAGTCTATCTTAAGGCCTTCTAGATGTTACATAGATCCGCACAAATTTAATATGCCCGTGTACCACCACAAGCGCAAGGATGAGGGGTATGTTCATTTTGGCAAAATGTTTGCAACGCCCGGAACGACGCATCAGAGACCCCACAAAGTGTATATATTCTTAGTCTTATGAGTAGATTTAAGCATGTTCGCTTGTCCGTTTGTGTGTTTATGTCCGTCTGCGTAATGTATGTTATTAAGATGCTCCGGGTCGCAAAAATGAATCTAGCGACTTCAAATTTGGCAGAAACAGTGGAAGCTCTGGCACGCAGGTTGGTATTGAAAGTGGGCCAAATCGATCGGAGGACAACGGTGATGGGTATAAAAGGTTCGGTTCCGACCGAATATAATATTCTTACTTGTTAAATTTTTATTTCACGCTTTGGATTTATTTAGTACAAACGGAGATCATTTGCTTGCGGGTTCTGGTTATAAGTAGTTAGCTATCTTCATAGGTAAAAAATGGCAGATGAACTTTTGAAAACGCAACACATTTTCCTAAATGAATTGTTGCACAGGCCTGCTAATATGCATGGACTTCTCTGCTATCATTTTTCATATTTTATTTGTAGCAGTACTAGCAGTGTTACTTTTTGTGTGTAATGTTGTTGTTTGTTGTCAGTTGAAATTATTTGTTCTGATATTTTCTTTTATAGAAAATATTTAAAAATGCAAAGGAAAATTTTAGTAAATTATGATATCATCTGCCACCGATATGTGTGCATTTTTAAGAAAATAATAATAACGATGTTTTATGTTATCGCAAGTGAAAGAATGTATCGCAAATGTAATGCTGTTACCAATATTATGGCAAATAATACTTATAGGTGAAAAAAAAGGCTTTTTATATCCACCACCGAAGGATATTTTCACTTTGTCCAAGCATTTGTAACCTGCACAACGATGTTTCAGAGTTCCAATGGAATACATATATTCTTGGTTGAGGTTAACTTTTGAACCCATCTAAGCATGTACGTTTGTTTGTTTGCCCACTTGTCTGTCTGTGCATCTGTGAAAAAAATGCTGCTGACCCTAGACCTGAAACCACCGACTTCAAGTTTGACGAAAGTACTAAACGCTGTTGCGCGCAGGTTGGTATTAAAAATGCGTCAAATCGGTCGCAGGACACGACCGCAGTGCAACATAAATTCAGAACGCTTCTGCGCTTAAAAGCTAAAAAAATGGATGTTTCGTTCTCTTTATTAATATCCAACAAAAGTTGAAACAATAAAAGTTTTCGTTTATACTCTTTGGGTGATTTTACAGTATTCGCACAAAAATGGGAAAATCGGCTACGCCCATTTAATACTAATTTTTGGGATATTATTTTTTTAAAGTAAAGGAATACATATGTCATATATGATTTCATTCGGCGACAGTCGAATGTAATTTTCTTAGTTATCTTTTATTTTCTATGGGTCGACGTTGCAGTAATTGCTTTCAACTTTTCAGCTTGTTCCAGAAAACTGAATGCATTATAGAATATTAATAATGCTTTCTTAGCAGATCTGCTAGATCTAACATTTTAACATTCAACAATTCTTAAAGGTATTTCAAATCGTTTTTAAATTTTCATAACTCACAGATTTTAAAACTTAGGCACGTACAAAATATAGGATCCAACGCTTTAATTACATTTTATTCTATTCTTATACGTATACGTAGTTAATATTCTAATGGCATTGCGACACTTAAGAAAATGAAATGACATATGGCGAAGAAAGCCGCCCAACATAAAAGCATATATCAATACGTATCTGATCATATTGAAATATAGTGCATTTTATATAATATGTGGGGGCGGTTAGACAAAATTTAACATTCCATTTGTGTTCCGAGATAAGAATTGAATTCTATAGTTGAAATCAGTTATAAATTAATTGCATAAATGTTCGCATCATACATGTTCTCATACAAGGTCGCAATTATTGGCGGTGTGGGTAAGAACAGTAGAAAGTGTTGAAGCAGAAATAAGTCAACCAATAAGAATAGCTGGGGGTAAGGAGAAACGCTGCTGAAAAAAGAATCCAGTGCTGATCTGTTCGCGATTAATGAAAACTATTTCATCTAGCATTTCAATCATTTATACAAATGTTTTCGGTTACGTTCCGTCCCGTAAAGTGTAACCTCACTTATGGAAAAATTGAACTTACGATCGATTTTGCACGTGATGTTTTAGAGCGAAGCGCTTTGCCAAGATCGCATACAGTCTTGCGAATGGAATTGCACTTATCACTTATCGAAGTGCAGATGTGCGTCCATTGCAAAGGTTAGAGAAAATTAACTTTTCCTAGATGACCTTAAGTTGAAAATGAAAATTTTTCAAAAACATTCTTTGAAAATGTGTTTTTTTTTTTTTTTTTTTGCTTTTAATTGATAAATTGCTTAATAATATGTAATTATTGTTTAAAAATGACATTTCGACACACACTTATCTTGTTCGGAATTGAATTTGCATTTTTTAGGGAGTGCAATTGTGGCAAGTTGTCTGTGTGTCTCTTAGCTGATCATTAATTTCTGTTCATATGCTCAAAAGAAAGAAAAATCTAAAGGAATTATAATAACACATATATATGCTCTCTTCGATACAATGACAATTCGTTAAGATATTCGAAACACGTTTTATTGAAATAATTTGATTCTGCTGCGATTTGAAAAATGAGAAAAGAAAACTGAATTTGAAAATAAGTGGGAAAGTTATACATGTTTGCGTTGCTGGCTTTGCTGGCTTTGAAACGCTGATCAGCGGCAAATCAATACATAAAATTAGCAAAATGCTTTATTAATTGTGGGCGTGTCAGATGACAATTTTTGCATTCAACCGTTGAATATATCTTTAACCACTAGCTCTTATGAATTTTTCATTACAGTATTCACATGCACACACATACATTTTTAAATATGATATGATTTGGCCAGCAATGAGAAATGTATGTTTGAAATTTCAAATTTCTATCTTCATTTGTGATGAATCCTCATCTCCGAATTGCGTATATCGTATAGGTAGAGGGGCACGGCTGAACTAAAATTGAAATTGAAACCTTGGGCTTATCAAGAAAATCTATGAACTTCATGGAGACTCTAAAGCGTATAACTTAATATATATAATGAAAGCACTTATATATATATAATGACTTGCACTTTTGTATTGAATATAAAAATACATTTACGAGTATATTATATATTATACGACAGGTGCTTGCATTCATTTTGAGATCTACGGATTCTACGCATAAAAATACACATATAAAGAAATGGGGAATACCAACCAGTCTACACAACGGCGGAATTCGATGATTTTGACCTTGAACTACCAAAAATATCTGTACTTAATTTAGTATTGCTGAGATGGTCAGTGTATGTACACACCCGCTAATCATGGAACGCTCAAAATTTCATTTTCAATATGCATTACTTTTGTTGTTTGATTAGAAATCTGCTATACTTCATTAGAAGCTTAGGGTGATGCTGCTCACCATCATATTTCAATTGTCGGTTTTGAATTGCAAGACTTATCGAACGAAAACCCAGCTCAAATTCTCAAGGAATTTTTAGCTTAACGAAGGAAAATGACTCCCCATACGAATCGACTAAAAATGTCATTTCGAAACGTTTCATTGCTTACCAGGCAAAAAAAGAACAGTTGTCTTTGTCGTATTGTGAGTGCTGATGAAGAATGGATTTACTATGGCAATCCCAAGCACGAACAGTCGTGGTTTGGTCCAACTGAGGCATCCACATCGACAACGAAGCGGAATATTCATGGCCATGAAGTTTTGTTATGCGTATGGTGGGATCAGCAAAGTGTAGTGTATAACGAAGAACGCTAAACGCTAAACACTAAAACCGAATACAACTGTTACTCCCAATGAACAAAATAAACGATGTATTGTTGCAAAAGAGACCAGGAATAGCGGTTAACAGACGCAAAATCATACTTGTGCATGACAACGCTCGGCTACGCCTTGCAAGAGTTGCCAAAGATACGCTGTTGCAGCTCGAACAGTAAGTTCTACCGAAACGGGTGCGGTCACCAGACATGGCGCCTTCTGATTACCACTTGTTCAGGTCGCAAAGTTGAAGAAGTGCGAAAATGGGTCGCGGCAAAGCCGCAAAAGTCGTTCTTTTGCCATATTACCGTCATATTGCTTATTGAAGAATAGGTCTAAGTTGTAGAAAATGATGGCAAATATTTTGATTACTATATATATTGCACGAATATGCGCTCTTTTTCACTTAAACGGAAAGTACTGTAGACATGCATAATAATTTCAAAATATTTTATGAAAATGTTTGCGGAAATTTGCAGAGCTTGAATAAATTTCTTGATGGGAAAATAAGAATGTTTCTGCTTCGCTGCGCACACCCACTGCCTTGGTCATAATTTAATATACAGTAAAATATGGCAAAAACATCGCATAACATAAAACATAAATAGCTAGAGTTTGGACTTAATTTTCGGTTGGAAACTTTGTAATTTTCTTTAGTTTTGTTTTCTGTTTTTTTTTTTTTTTTTTCTTTTCTTTTATTAAGTTTTTTTTTTTTCCTCTCCTCTTATTGCCTGAGATAACCTTGAATGTTTTGTGCTGTTGAAGAACTGGTTACACGTATTTCATTATATATTATACGAAAGTCATTCACATATAAAAATATTCTTAAAATTTTGTATTTTATTTTTATGATTTTATTCGTAAATCCTTACTCCGATTGTTTTTGCTTTAACTGCATTTCGCATATTCGTCATCATCATCACCATCACCATCGTCATCATCATAATCAAAACTTCTGATCACGCATAAATACATTTATTTATCTTTTCTGTTTTTTTTTTAATTTTTTTTTTTTTTTTTTTTTTGATTTTTCTGGTTTGCTTGACCAACGATTATATTTTATGTGCTGGTCTTACGTGTACGCATGTTTCCTTAGATTGTGTAAAATGCTTTTGGAAATAAATGAAATAAAACACAATAATATAAAAAGCAAAAGGCTTAACTCGCAAACCTGTTTCCCCATAAACAGGAACTTTTCTAAAAATGTAATACTTACAGCTAGACAGACAGATAATATAATACAAAAGCATTTTAAGTGGCTTGAGTGCTAAATATTTGTTGTGCCCACTTAAAGATGACGTTTAAAAAACTTTTGCTTTTTACAACTGCCGATAAAAATGATCAAAAGAAAACTAAAAAAGTGTAAAATGGAGAAAAAAATTTATCGAAAAAATAATAGATCGTGGGACGAATTTTAGTTACACTTTATTCAACATCAAGTATCTATGGATTAATTGTAATTTGTAGCGCTGAGAATCCAAGCTATATGCATAGCATCTGGAGGAAAAATATAAAAATTCTCCTTTCTTTGCGTTATCCAGTGTTCAGCGTCCAGTGTCCAGTGTCCAGTGTCCAGCGGATCTCCGCTGCACATTTGAAAAATGTGCAAAAGAATATTTACATACAAACATTGTCAATATGTTCCGGCCCCGGCTTTATTTTTGCGAATTTGAAGCCACAAGCATTGATGAGGTAAGATCGCGAATACAACTAAATCAATTTTGCTTCCCACGTTCATTCAAAGTATTTTCTTCAAACGCAGTCAAAAAACTTAACATACATGCAGCCTCGATACAGCGAGCATAGGAAAACAATTCCAAAACAAAACAGTTTTTATTCATAATTGTTTTGTTTATACTGTTGAAATCTTAACTATTTAATGACGTAAATGCAGTAAGAGAAGGTCGCAAAGTAAACGAAGGATTATATTATTTCAAATTAAAAAAAAGAAAAAAATATATCTTTTTTTTACTATAATTGCACATAGTAACGTAATGGAAAAAAAGAAGTCATTGAAGACGAAGACGTTGAAGGTAAAATATATTGTGACGAGAAAAGTTTTATTTTCGGTCCAAACATTCGAAATGTTGACAAACAAGCCAGACAAACAAGAAGACGCGGCTCGGACAGACCGATCCATCCGATTGATTACTTTCTCTCAAAATACCTGCCTCCCGATTGTGCATTTCTTAACTCTGCAAGGAGTATGTCAGTATTAGTGGGTATTCGCTTAGTTAAGTAACGGCTGCGAAAATTTTCTGTTAGTTCATCTTACTTGAAACTTGATATTTTTTGTATACATTTTTTTATAGCTAGCTACAAGTCATCGATAGACCAAAGAATTTATTTCAAATTTCATTTTAAATTTATCTGCAATATCGTGTGTTAATAAGCATTATATTTTAAGACTGTAATGAAACCATGCAGAGATTATATTTGAATACTAACAACAGCAATAATCGTAACAATAAAAAGTAAAAAAAAAAAAAAAAAAACAAAAAAATAGCACTTCATGCCACGGCGAATTTTGAATGCCTTCCACCCAAAAAGGAACATGAAAAAAAAAAAAAAACCGAAATTACTTTTCTCAATTAAAAGAATTTCAATTGCCTGATTAACAGCTTGATGTCATCTACGTTAAGCAGCCAGAGTGAGAGTTGTGAAAACACAAAGCAAAACAACAAACGGACAGACAAAACAAGCGTAGAAACGAAAATGAATCGTGAATGTGTTTAAAGTTTTCTCAGTCGCTCTCAGTCGCTTCATTTCGTTACAAATGCGCCGATGAATTGAGTATAACCTTATGGTTCGATGGTGATTGTAGCAAAATATTTATAATCTGCTTGATGGATATATTAATGTAAAGACTTTAATTTGTTTTTAAGAGAGTAACAGAATACGATAACGTAGTATTTATATTAAAATCAATCATTAAAACTAATATTTTCGCACTGAAGACAAGAACAGAAAGAAGCTTTATGGCGTCAAGTGGCCTTGAATACGCATAATAAAAGTTTATCTTAAAAACCGACTTCCAGTTCTACTTGAAATTTACTTAGTGAATGAATGTATGTTGAAATAAAACTTCTAATTTATTTACTGTTTAATTACTTTTGAGTTTCGTCTTCGATTTTTTTTTTTGTTAATGAACGCTAGCTCCGACCGAATGTAAAAGCAGTGAAAGTAAAGCTGCGGATTAATGAAGAACTTTGCATATCCGCGACGAGAAATTGCATTTTATTTAAATAATTTCGATATTTGTAGAAAAAATGTTGTAATTTTCTTCCGTACATTTTGATGCATCGTGTAGACAAAACAAATAAACAAATTAATTTGTGTTTAATTTTTAATGATCAACTTTATGATTAATAAATCGCTTCGATATGATATTTTGAACTTATAGGCGCAACGAGAGACACACTCTCATTAATAACAAAGTATCAGCTTGAAATGAAGTCAAGTTATGTCAAAAACTAATTGATTGAAACTAAATAATATATTACATCAATCATTTATAATACGATATATATGTATATATATATATAATATTTAAATAAGTTTGAAATATTCGCAATCGCTGCTTGACTATGAGAATCTTCGCGTTAAAGGTGTGAACAGGTCAAATATTTTCCTCAAGCAACCAGCGAATTACAGGCATCACGTATTATTTTATAAATAATTTTATAAAATATTTTTAACAGTGCGCTTTGTATATGTGTTTCAAATACATTAAAGGGTGAATTTCCTTTTTCTCTTCTCTCATCTCATCTCTTTCTTGATTTCATTATCAAAATTTATATGGAACAATTTTAATTCTTATCGTTGGGCAAACTATTGCGATCAAAAAAAATAAGGTGCATGTGTTTTTGTAAACTTCCAAGTCGCAACTTCATTCGCAAAAATAATCGAAGAAAACTGTCGGCATGGTCTTGATTTTGGAACGAATTTGATGACATTTTTTCACGCAATTTCCTGATTTCATAGCGTAGGCAAGACTTAAAGGTAAAATTCATTTTACTTTTCTTAGTTACGATACTACATTGCCGTCAAGGCTATTAAAAGAATGCACATAAATTGTAAGGCGTGAGGTGAAGTCAACATCACCATGTATAATATGTAGATCGTCGTTAAAGAAGAAGAAATAGTTTTCTGAAATCTCATGAGTCGTACCACGTACAAAAAAAGTTTTTCCCGATAAATTCTTGCAACACATTTCAAATCGCTTTTACAACAGCATAATATATTTATTACTCGATCCGTTGCAAAATGATTTACGAGAATGTATTTCCCGCAGGCGAACATAATTAAATCATATCACGTTGATCAATAAAATTATACCATGATGCTATTGGAAAAAGTGAATAGAAAAACAAGTATTTATAAAATCTTACTTAGATCTCAGTAGAACCTTTTCTCCGATCTAATGTTCAACAATTCTCAAATGGTATTGAATTAAATATTTTTTTTTGACTATTTGGTAAAGCTATCCAGCTAGGTAGCTGGTCTAGCTGGGACCAACATTGAAAACTTGTTGCACTGTTACAGATTTTTTGAAATTTTACTTTAATTCAAGTCTCTTTACATGTAATTATTTTCTTTTTTTGCGACTTATTTGCATTTGAATCGAAATGATTATAACAATAAGCAGAGCTTGACAAATTTTTTTAATAACTTGATAGTTTATATTAAGCTTAACATCATGTAGTTGTATAAGCGTAGCATGAGAGTGATGAAGAAAAAGGAATGAATTGAACGACGAATTATTGTTTGTTTTTTATTTATTTATTTTTTTTTTTGGCAACAAGTAATTTTAGGAATACAAGTTGATGTGGATTTTTAAGTAGCGTTCAATAAATGTAATCAATGATTAAATAAATTTCGAAACACCAAACGGTACCACCCTAATAACACTTTGGCTCAGTTTATATAGATATGTACATTAGGTTTGTTATTAGATATTCAAGGCACATTTGCATCTTCTCGTATTAATAGTGCAGCAAATAAATGCAATAATGACGTTCATCGTTGTAATCATTACATTATACATTAAATAATTGCAATAAGCGATGCGCATGCGTAACGTTCTGTCCCTAGGCATGTATTTGTTTTTGAGTTTTCTTAGCTCGTGAGATGCAATAAAATCAAGATTCAAATCAAAACACTAGAACAGACAAACATTCAAAAGCGCATGCATACACACACATGCACACACACACACACACACACACACACAGGCATGCACACATTTACAGAGACAATTTGCGACGATGACTGACACTCTCAGACAGTTAGCGAAATACACGCAGAGAAAATAAGAGGGGAAAAAAAGATACAATAATAAGAACAATTTAAGACAATATGAATAAGAAGAAGAAAAATAAGAGGAAGAAACAAGAAGACAGCAACAGAAACAACAACAGAAAAAATGCTCCAAAAACAAATAAATACAGCAACAGTTTACAGCAAGTATGTTATTTGTTACGTTAGTACGTGCGAGTTAACATTTAAAGTTAAAGTTAAAAACAAAAAAACAAAAAAACAAAAATAAATAAATTAGATAATTTAATCGAAAATTCTTATAGATGAACAGCAACCACAGAAAAGTCAAACAAAGAACGCGTGTTTCTACGTAAGCCGATTAGAGTGCGTTTTTAGCCGCTTAAATTGTGTTTTCATTAATCATTTTTATTTTTAGGTGTTATCTAATAAAAATTCAAAACTTTTGAAAATTGAATCTTTTCTTTTTTTTTTTTTGCTAAAAAAGTGAACATTTTCAGTCTGGAAAATTGCAACGAAATTTACAAAAAATGGTGAGTTAAAAATATCGTTACAATTAAAAACAAAAAAAATTTATAAAAAAAAGAAAACTTAAAAAAATTATTAGCTCCGATAATTAGTACATTTTGAAGTATTTTTAAAACGGACTGAACATAAGCCCAAAATGAAAAACAAGTCCAAAGAAAAAAAAAAAAAAGCAATAATAAGTGCATAACCTTAATTGTGAATTTGTTTAATTAAGACAAAATAAATGTATTTTTATTTATTCATTTTTTCGTTTTTTTTTTTTAAATAATAAATTCGTGTATTTTTTAAGTAAAGTCTGAAAGTCTGAAATGCCTTTGAGAATTAAAGTCACTCAAAAAATGATATGAAGCGTGTAACTAATATTTTCTGACAATTTTTGCAATGTGTGCGTGTGTGCGTGTATGCGTGTGTGCTTCAATGGAAACTTGCTCTGCTGCAGGCGCACGAAAAGAAACCTTATTTTGAAATTTTAAATGGCATTCGAGACTCAAGAAACATGGTCCGCGAAACGTTTGTGATCCTCTCTATCTCTCTCTCCCTCTCTCCGCACTTCTTTTCTGCGTTGCGCGTGTAGGAACATTTCTGGGGCGATGAATCGTATAGAAAATTAAATTTTCGAATTATATATGAAACTATTTTACCTCTTGGTATGTATGTGCTGTATGTACCCGATATTTTTCATATGAGCGAAAGTGTTTACGCTTCTTACTTCAAGTGGAGTTTACAGTAGTTTTTTTTCTAATGTCCAGATTCCATTGGTATTTGGCTTAATGACCGTATTTGTAGCATATCAAGCCAGGTTCATTTGTTCTGCCCGCCATATCTTCCTTCATACATATCCATGCCCTGATCTGTTCGTTTATCCGCTTGTGTCTTTATCCCTTTCTTCGCTGATTTGTTCATTTGTGCATAACTTCACTAGTTTGGCTGCTTTTTCCTCCAGCTGTTCGTATTGTCCATCTACGCCTTTTTTCCAATGCCAATCTCTCTGCTTTACTGTCCTTTCTTGCTCCTATCCTTTTTATTTATTTATTTTTTTTTTTTTGATCTACTTATCTACCCATGTTTTTTTATAGTCTGTCGATCAGTCCGGATTCACCCGTTCGTTTTATTCTCCCAATATCTTTAGCATTCGATTCTAAAGCCGGTGAAAATTGAAAAAATGCAAAGAAATATTGAAAGTTTTACAATTTCTTTCTCGATAACTTAAAACTGACAGCTGATAACGGGAATTCAAAACAAATGCAAATAAAAAATTTCCCATTAGGACCGTCGCTCATCTTCAGCAACGCTTTTGTTGAAAAGAAGAAAAAAAGGCTTTACGAGAAGAATAAGATAAAGCCCATGTTAAGATGTGACTTAAATCAGGCTGCTGTCAAACATGTAACTAACACGAGACCTGTCGGAGGAGGTGGCAGACATCCGTGATAGAAGTAATTTTGCTTTTTTCTCTTTCAGTTTTATTGAATTTGATTGAGAGAAGTTGAAGTTAATCATTTATAAGTAATTGCATGATATCTGGTTAGAAAAGAAGTTTAGAAACCATTTCATCAATATCTCCCTATTTGCAAGAAATTATTCTAAACGAGTTTAAAGATTAATTTGACTAATCGTGCACCTCTTCCTTTTTCTTATGTCTTCGTTTGCTCTTGGCCTTGAAGTGAGCGAAAATATCAATTAACCTTAACTAAGTAGATCTGTTAAAGATAGTAGTACACTCGCACCCTACAAGAATGTTTTTTCAAGATGAATATTTCAAGAATTCTTACGTTACACGAATTCTTGAGTAGCACGAATGGAGTTCAATAGCTTTCAAAAGTACCACATGCATGTTTATATGCATGCATATATTTATTATATGTATATATATATTGTGGTTTAATGTTTATAAATTTTTAATTTTTTCTTATTATTTTAATGACAACCAAAAACCCACACTCACAACAAAAATTGAACAATAAATGTTGTAATTGAATACCAAATAAAGTTCTATCATCCTTGATTATTGTACTGTGGTTATGGTTATGAATGTCAGTCATATTAATACTGGTTTCATTATGCTTTATTAAATTAAATGTATGGAGAAAAAAATTGAAAAATTTTTTTGTAAAAAATTCTCATTTAACAGCTGTTGCGAACCGAAAACTATTAAAATAGTGAAATAGCAAAAAAATTCAAATCAAATTCAAAATTGAAATTTAAAAATTCATGTAAAATAAATTTAACCGGTTTCTTCATTTCCAAAATAGTTCAAACACCTACTGCTTTATTATAGATTTGAGTTGATGGCGCGTTGATTGCTCATTTCTTATACAATAATATCTGATGCTTCTATAAAAGAAGGGAAAAGAAACGCAACAACAAACAAAAAAAAATTCTCATTTAATTCTTAATTAGTCACAAATCACTATCATCATTATTTGGCTTAAACGGAATTCGTATTCGAATTTGTTTATTCATGCCCAATAAAAATGTTCATAGATTTAATCATACATATGCATATTATTGAACTTGATACAAAGGCTTGTCAAGCACAGTTGCTTCGGTCGGTTTAGTTGAAGCGTTAAAAACGCAAGCAAGAGTTTTCGCAAAAGCATATACATTTAGTTATAGAAAACATTTAGGATCGAAGAATTGTTTTCAAATCATGACCAATCCATTGTAAAGTGCTAACGAATTATTGTAGAGAGGATGCAGAATATTTTAATAAATAAATTCATATAACGAAAGTTTCAAGTTAAGATTTTTCTGCTAACTTCTGCTAATTAGGAACTGTTACAAGTCACAAACTGTCACAAGAGCGATATAAAGAAACCTTCTTTATATTATGTTTTTAAATTATTTTCATTACACTTTTTATTAGCTAGCTATTACTATCGTGTCCGTCTAATTTTGTAACAAAAACTTGAATGCGAAGTTGATCATTAGATCGACAAAGGGACGATCAGAGAGGTGAACAGACGAGCAGAAACGAATGGATAAACCAATATCGAATTCAGCACTTCGCTCGAGTTATCTATATTCCCTTTGATGCGTGTCCTTGAATGATGAAAATCAAAAGATAAAGTTAATGATTTCTGATTCCTTGTTGGTGGATGCATGCAATGAATAAATAACAGCAAAAAGAAGTTGATATAAATATACAGAGCCTTTATAATCTTGATAGGTGTCGTGTTCATTTTAGTCATCTCCGTCTCTTTTCCCATTTATCAGAAATTTAAAATGAAAAAGGTGAACTAAGCACATTCACAAAAAGTGGATTGTAAAGGATATGCAATATCCTTGACAAGGATATGCAGTATGAATTAATTTTTTTAATAATATTAGATGAGTCGAGCGCATCATTGTAGCGAAGAAGAAGCAGGACGGCTTGTTCATCATCAGCCGTCAGAAGAGCAGCTCGGAAAGTTCCCTTGTTTAGGAAAGTTAATTTAGAGAAGATGAAGGACTTTGCTTTAGCCCATAAAAATTGGTGGAAACCCAAAGTCGCAGGAAATGATCTAGAAAGAAGTCTACTCCGATCAAAAGGAAAAGAATTTCACATTAGGTTTACTAAAAAACTTGGGAAGCATGACGTAGGAAATCTAATCTATATCTATAGGCCTATAGGCCTGTTTTTCTTGGAAGAGCATCGATCCAATACGACTTAGAGAAAACACTATGGATTGATTTGTTAGTGGAAACTTGTTGGCAACTGCAATGTTACCTTATGCTGCAGAAAGTGTGCCCCTGCTACGGAAATTTCAGTAGAATAATGATCCGAAACATTCAATCAACTTGGTGAAAGCACGATCCCTGGATCGTATCTTGTATGTCATTGAATGGCCAAGCCATTTTCCCAACCTCAATCCTGTTGAGAATATTTGTGTGAGACTAAAGCGTCATGCTCCCTATAACAATAAAAAAGAATTGTGGAAAACTATTCAAACGGTGTGGTTTAATATCCCAGTGAAGACCTGCGACAATTGATTTGATCCCTTCCTACAAAAAGCGAAGTTGGGTACGGTTTTTGAACAGATATTTTGAATGGCTTTGGCAAATCATTTTGCGAATTTCAGAACATTATCTCTTATGTTATTTCCTTCTATTTTTGAGCCAATCGCGTGAGGGTCACGCCTCACGATCGTGTTATATTACGGGACACAATATTGAGTGCATACTCGATTCGAGAGTCATTCTCGATAGTGATTCTGTGAGTGTGTACAACCTGATTGCTGTCGAATTCTTGACATAAACAATGAAACATTTATGATATCATTAGTGCGTTTAGAACAAGATACATTCAATTAAACGCGAAGAAGAAGAAAAAAGTAAATAAATAAATAAAACAATGATGCAAATAAATAAATTTGGGTACGGCATCAGAACAGTAAAGCATCGAAAATAATAATTTGCTCCTGCCAAAATTTTGGAATTTCCATCATTAATGAGGTTAGGTGATCTTCGTATATCTATTAATTGTATCGACCATACGCATTTCGTGAAAATGTTTTACTTTACTTCTCCCATTGCATATGAAGCTCCACAGCAACTTTATGATCGAGACATCTTTCACTCGATCGCTATAGGAATATACAATCCATCTACTTCCGCGCACGCGTTGGTTGGCATTGTCTGACATTTGTTTTGAACGCTAACATTATCCAGAAATCATATGGGTCTGTCGTAGATGCCATATGCGTCTTAGATTGGAGACTTATTGAGTGATTTGATGTAAATACATAAATTTCACTGTGATCTTTAATCTATATTTTTACAAGTTGCCAAGCATTTAAAAAATCCAATATACACTCGTGGACGGCAATAAATTATTATTTGCATTATAGCAAATATAAGGCATTCGGAAGTGCTTTTGGTATTCGCCCTTGTCATGGGAATCTTAAGAAAAGTAAATAAGGACATACACTTACATTATTATTAATATTATAATCAATTTAGCCAGAAAAATAAATTGTAAGAATAAAGTCTTAAAGCACTAGCATCAAAGTCTATCGGCCTCACTATAAACTCTACCATGCTTGAGATTTGAATCCACGACCGTTGAGTTGTTAGCTGTTAGTCGAGATACTTTGCCTTCATATTATTTATAGAGTTCAGTTCAAGTTACTATTTTCGGCTCAAGAGTTTGTTTAATATCGCGTCCTAGCCTTTCAATCGCGCCAAAGTTCTAACATCGGCGAGTAGATTATTGTTGTTCCTGTATCTTATCTATTCTTGCATAGGCCCTTATAAAATTAATATACTCTCCGGCAACAACCTTTTAAAAATAGTTTTTTACAGTTTTCTTTTTGCGAATCGCTAAGCAAATCAACTGCTAAAACCGTTAAATAACACCAGTTACGTACATTTGCGGTTTTACTTATTTAGTTTTTCTCTATGAAGCACTTGTTATGTTAGTTTTTCTTTACGAAATCCAATTATTTGTACACAATTAATCAATTTAAGTTTAAAAGCGGAATAATTGAAGTTTTAAAGAAGTTTTATGCCAAACAAAGAAGAAAAAAAATTTATTTATTTATTTTTTTTTTTTTTGAGATTCTTTGAGGTTTTCCATTATTTAGCCGTAGCAAGTCGCACCAAAGATTATTACCCGCATGGTATTGACACATATATGCAAAAAAATTAAATAAATTCTTTTTCATTCGTTTCGGAATTGTATTCTTTTCCTGTACAACAAATTTTGTCCAAAAAACAATTGTAACAAGTAAGAAAATTATATTCGGATGTTATCCTAAAAAAGGCCAAAAAAGTAAAAGATCTAAAGTTTCATACTCCGCAATATGGGATTGAAGTGACCGATTTTTCCTATTTTCAAAATAAAAGTCATTGTCGCACAGGCGAGTGGGTGTTGTAGACATGTCCTTGAAAAAGTTTCATTCTCTTCCAAATGCTTTTGCAAATTTGTAGGCGATATATTCATTCTCGCCAACAGGACAATGTTCATCACAATTACTACAGACAAATGGACAGAGGAACAGACGGATGGGTTTTTCAAGTTTATTTCTACGCCTTATAAAGGAATTGAAAAAAATTTAATTTTAATACGCTACAATATTGGGTAGGCGTGGTCAACGTTTCCCATTTTGGTGCAGATACTGCAGCAGCGCCCATCGAATACACGTTCAAATTTTTGTATATTTATGTCCTATAGTTTATGAGTAATGCGCAAAAACCCATTTTTCATCCCTTTGAAAAACAGAGGTGCTCTCTGTTTACGTGGTGCCGTGGCCGTGTCCTTCCACCGATTTGGCGCATTTTCAATACCACCCTGCTCATAAGAACTTCCACGTTTTCTGCCAAATTTCAAATCGATAGCTTCATTTTCGCGGCCAGGAGAATGTTACATAGACGGACAGACGGACATGCTTAAATCGATTCAGAATTTGATGCTGATCAAGAATATATATATTTTGTGAGATTTCTGATGCTTGCTTCTGGGCGTTGCAAATGTGTTAACAAATGATTATATCCTTCATCCTTCGGTGATGGGTATAAAAAGGCATTAAAACCACGATTATGTGAAAATGCGCGCAATGACCTTAAAATAAACTGTAGATTTATTAGAGCCCGAGCATATAAATATATACACAAAAACAGCAAAAAAATACATACCGTTGAAAAAATAATAAAATTTTTTCATTTTTATACCCATCACCGAAGGATGAGGGGCATGTTCATTTTGTCAAAACGTTTGCAACACTCAAAAGAAAACATTAAAGACCTCACAAAGTATATATATTCTTGATCAGCATCAAATTCTGAATCGATTTAAGCATGTCCGTCTGTCCGCTGTCCTTCAGTGTTATGTCTGTTGTAAACGTTCTCCTGGTCGCAAAACTGAAACTATCGACTTTAAATTTTGGGAAAACAGTAGACGTTCCTGTACGCAGCTTCATCTTGGAAATGGGACAAATCGGTTGAAGGACACGCCTACAGCACCATGTAAGCTGGGAAGACCTCTGTTTTTCAAAGGGAATGAAAAGTGAGATTTTTCTTATAACTCATATACTACAGCAGATGAATGTATAAAAATGTTGAACCATATTCTATTTTCGATGCTGTAGCATTTGTGCACAAAAATGGAAAATATTGACCCTGCCTACCTAACATTATAGTGTATTAAAATTGAATTATTTTTTCAATAACTTTCTTTTCCAAGGACACGCCTACAACGCTCACATGCGTCTACGACCAAAACTTTTATTTTGAAAATCGAAGAAATCAACTGCGCTCACTCCATATTATAGAGCATGAGAATTTTGTTCTTTTACTTGTTTTGTCTTTTTTTGGGCTAAATGGTGATGGGTATAATAGATTCGGTCCCAACCGAATTTAATTTTCTTACTTGTTTTAGTTTATTTTACATTTATTCCATTTAGTTAATCTTTAGAAGCTTCCCAAAATATTTTCTCTCGAAATTGAAACACTCAAAATTGGTGTGAGGAAAATAAAGCCGCAGACACGCAAAAAAACGTTGCAAGCTAGTATTAAACATAAACTTTGCCGTTGGTTTTACACGTATAATCGCTAAGTTTAACATATGTTTCCGGTCTGTATCTTTGGTCGCTGCAATATAGCCAGCGATCGGTTATTGCAGCACATATTGTTTTCGTTGAATGTTTTCTCATCAAATCGTAAAGAAACTTATGAAAAGTTCAATGTTTTCGGATGGTTTCAGCTTTTATTTTCAATTTTATCTAACAGGAAATTTGAAGTGTTTCTTTAACATAGTTTCAATATGGAACACAAGAAAAACCATCTGCAAACAGAAGCGAAGCTAATAGCAATAATTTGCTTCATTGCATTTTCTTTGTACTCATCACCGAAAGATGAGAGGTATATTCATTTTGTTAACACGTTTGGAACGACCAGAAGAAAGCATCAGAGACCTCACAAAGTATTTATATCCTTGATCAGCATCAAATTCTGAATCGATTTAAGCATGTCTGTCTGTCCGACCATGTGACATTCAGCTGGCCGCGAAAATGAAGCTTTCGATTTGAAATTTGGCAGAAAAAGTGGAAGTTCTTATGAGCAGGGTGGTATTGAAAATGGGCCAAATCCGTGGAAGGACACGGCCACGGCATCACGTAAACTGAGAGTTTTTCAGAGAGTTACTCATAAACTATAGGAAAAATTTGAACATATATTTTATGGGCGCTGCTGTAGTATCTGTACCAAAATGGAAAACATTGACCACGCCTACCCCATATTGTAGCATATTAAAATTACATTTTTTTCAATTCCTTTATAAGGCGTAAAAAAAACTTCAAAAACCCATCCGTCTGTACCTCTGTCCATTTGTCTGTCTGCGCAACTGTGTAGTAATTGTGATAAACATTCTCCTGTTGGCGAAAATGAATATATCGCCTACAAAATTTGCAAAAACATTTGGAGGGGATTCGAACTTTTCCAAGGTCGCGCCTACAACACCCTCACGCCTATGCGATGACCATCATTATTTTAAAAATAAAAAGAAAGAGCCTCGCCCGCTCCATATTATAGAGCATGAAAATTTAATTCTTTTACTTTTTTTCTCCTTTTTAGGAGAACTGTGATGGGTATGAAAAATTGGATCACGACCAATTATAATTTTTTTACTTGTTTGTTTTAATCTCTTCGTTTTTCAGATTCCATACTCTATTCTGTGGTTATTCTTGACGCTTGCGACACAAACATGGGCACAATATTTTTATGCCCCTATCTCGAATTATCTTATACCGGGCCACCCGGAGAGTGGTTATGTTTATCCAAAGCCGGAATTGAAGTTTGAATATCCCCAGCATAATGGTTACACGTATGAGAAACCAACAAGGCCACTAGACCTAACGATACCGACGTTTGGCTTTTCAACGCCTCAACAGTCATCTTATTCTACTTCAGCTAACTTCACTCAAGGTTACTTATATCCTAAACCTAATGTGATTTTTGAATACACTCCGAAAACTACTAAAACTTTACCATCGTTACCAACACTGCCTGCGAATGTTTATACGACTGCCACTACATCAGCTTCAGAAACGCCAAAAAAATTTCAACATCTGTATACTCCTTCTAACAAACCCACCTATTCATATGCAACAACATCTACCAAACCAGCTCCACAAACACATCAACCAACGAGATCATCTAAAGTCACAAATTTTTATGATTCAACAGAAGGTACTAAAATAACGTCCCGCAAATCTAGTCAGTTCTCTTCTGTACTTGGTAAAACACCACACACATATTCAACTAACCCTACACCACAGAAACCTGAATATGTTTATCCAAATCCAAAAAAGTCGGCGGAAAAGAGTTATTCGTATGCAACACCAGCTGTGAATTTTGAATTTCCAACCAAGCAAACAACGCAGAAGTTCAATCCACACACCACAAAAACAACTTACTCTTATTCTACGCCAGCCGTGAAATTCGAAATCCCAACGAAGTCAACGCCACAAAAAACGCAATACACAAATACTCAACCTACTAAAGCGACTGAGAAACCTGCTTACTCGTATCCTACTCCAGCAGTGAAATTTGAATATCCAACCAAGCAAACATCACAGAGCCCTAGTCCATCATATCCACAACCCACGAAATCACCACAAAAGACGACTTACTCGTATACCACGCCAACTGTGAAATACGAATTGCCAGCGAAGTCGACTCCAGCGAAAACGCAGTACACATATACTCAACCTGCTAAAGTGCCAGAGAGGACCACTTACTCGTATCCTACTCCAGCAGTGAAACTTGAATATCCAACCAAGCAAACATCACAGAGACCTAGTCCGTCTTATCCACAACCCACGAAATCACCACAAAAAACAACTTATTCGTACACTACGCCGACTGTGAAATTTGAAAGCCAAACGAAGTCAACTCCACAGAAAACGCAATACACATATTCTCAACCTACTAAAGTGTCAGAGAGGACCACTTACTCGTATCCTACTCCAGCAGTGAAACTTGAATATCCAACCAAGCAAACATCACAAAGACCTAGTCCGTCTTATCCACAACCCACGAAATCACCACAAAAGACGACTTACTCGTATACTACGCCAACTGTGAAATACGAATTGCCAACGAAGTCAAGTCCACCGAAAACGCAGTACACATATTCTCAACCGACTAAAACGCCTGAGAAAACCGGTTACTCATATCCTACTCCAGCAGTGGAATTTGAATATCCAACCAAGCAAACACCACAGAGCCCTAGTCCATCATATCCACAACCCACGAAATCACCACAAACAACAACTTATTCGTATACCACGCCAACTGTGAAATTCGAACTCCCAACGAAGTCAACTCCACAGAAAACGCAGTACACATATTCTCAACCTGCTAAAGTGCCAGAGAGGACGACTTACTCGTATCCTACTCCAGCAGTGAAACTTGAATATCCAACCAAGCAAACACCGCAGAGGCCTAGTCCGTCATATCCACAACCCACGAAATCACCACAAAAAACAACTTACGCATATTCTACGCCAACCGCGATATTCGAAATCCCAAAGAAATCAACGCCACAGAAAACGCAATACACATATTCTCAGCCAACTAAAGCGCCTGAGAAAACCGGTTACTCATATCCTACTCCAGCAGTGGAATTTGAATATCCAACCAAGCAAACACCACAGAGCCCTAGTCCATCATATCCACAACCCACGAAATCACCACAAAAAACAACTTATTCGTACACTACGCCGGCTGTGATATTTGAACTCCAAACAAAGTCAACGCCACCGAAAACACAGTACACATATACTCAACCAACTAAAGCGCCTGAGAAAACCGGTTACTCGTATCCTACTCCAGTAGTGAAATATGAATATCCAACCAAGCAAACACCACAGAGCCCTAGTCCATCATATCCACAACCCACGAAATCACCACAAAAGACGACTTACTCGTATACTACGCCAACTGTGAAATATGAATTGCTAACGAAGTCAACGCCGCAGACAACGCAGTACACATATTCACAATCGACTAAAACGCCTGAGAAAACCGGTTACTCATATCCTACGCCAGCAGTGGAATTTGAATATCCAACCAAGCAAACACCACAGAGCCCTAGTCCATCATATCCACAACCCACGAAATCACCACAAAAAACAACTTCTTCGTATACCACGCCAACTGTGAAATACGAATTGCCAACGAAGTCAACTCCACCGCAAACTCAGTACACATATTCTCAACCTACTAAAGCGCCAGGGAGGACCACTTACTCGTACCCTACTCCATCGGTGAAGTTCGAATATCCAACTCAGCATGCACTACAAAGCCATACTCCATCACATCCACAGCCTACGAAATCACCACAAAAATCATCTTACTTACATGCTACGCCAACTGTGAAATACGAATTGCCAACGAAATCAACGCCCCAGAAAACGGAGTACACATATTTACAACCTACTAACCCGCCGAAACCCCCAGAGGGAACTAATAATAAGTATTTTTCAACTAAAATTCCCGGTTACTCATATCCAGAACCAGAGAAAAAATTTGAAGTACCCACGAAGCCACCTAAAAATTATTATTCACCTCCGCCAGCAAATAAAGTATACGAATACTCTGCGTCAAAATTAGCACAGCCTACGCCGGTAGGTTACCATTACCCTGAGCCTGAAAAAGCATTTACCTATCCCTCATCTAATAAAGATGTTGGTAGTGGTTATTCGTATCCAAAGCCAGAGTTACCATTCAATTTTTAATGTGATCAAATAATTTTAGACGTAGTCTTCTAGGAGGAATTTGCTGATTTCCATTAGTTTCTGATTAATTATTTTTATTTTTTAATAGTGAATGTTGAAAAGTTCTTAAAATTTTAATTAAATAAATTATTTTATTATGTAAATAAAAATCGAAAATCTTGCGACATTAATAACAAGTCATTATATATAGCCCGCGCCTTTACGTAGTTCATAGATATAATGTAAAGTTTACGTGAAATGAATGTTTTTCTAACAAAATAAATGTTTAGTTTCTAAGAATATTAAGTTATTAGTCTATATATAAACCGCGTGTGTCGAACGAAATTAATGTACAGAAAAAACTTTGCTTGTAGTTAAACAACGATAACTAAATAAAAAAAATTCTCCAACAATAGACAGAAAATCGTTTTGACTTGTCATTCCATTAAATTCTTAATGATATAGTTTTCATTTACAGAAGCAACTAAGGATAAGGATAAGAACACATCTAAAAACTTATACGAAATATAGCGAAAGAAAGCAAACATAAACTAGAAAATTAACGAAATGACACTGAAATCTAATTTTTCTTCGACTTCAATGAGAGAAAATTCGTGAAAGCCAATCTAAAGCCAATCAGAAAGAACTAATTAACAAGAGCGGCTAAGCAATTTTTCGAAGTAAGAAACAGTAGAATCTCAGAGATATTCAGTGTTTCTGTTATCCATAATAGTAATAGTAACTCTGTCAATTACTATTTGACTGCTTACTCTGTCAGTCGTTGGGAGGGTCCGTTTACGAGAGTCTAGTTGTAAGTGTGGAGAGCAACCGCAAGCTACGTCGCGACTGGATTAATGTCGAGGATTCCTGTGTATTGTGTATGCACGTCGATGGTCCTTAACCAGAAAATGTTACCTAGTAAAGCTACTATTAAGTAATTCTTAGGCAAAAAATCTTGGTTCCTTTGAGAAATGGGATTATACGCTTCGATATTCTGCGCTTTGCAAAAAGGACGAGTCCAGCCGACTTTTTTATTGGGGTTATTGATTGCATTCATAGCATGTCTGACGAGTCCTGCACAGCGCATGCGTACCGAACACTTTGCACAGCGATCGTAAAAAGATATGGAAACGCAGTTTATATGTTTCAAATAAATAAATTTCTATCCTAAAAGTATGTAATTATATAGAGCGAAAACTGGGAGACCAGTAATGAGTTCATTGCTAAAGTGCAAAAATTAAAGAACGAGGATGTGAAAGCAAAATAAAATAAGATTACAATGTGAACACAAAGCGGATCGTTGCGAAAAGAAGTCAAGAAGCCAATGGAGAATGGAAATTATCCAAAAATGGACATCAATTAAACAACAACAATAAATCATCAAATCTTTTAGTATCATACTCTTCTTATTATGAATATACATCGATTTCATTCGCTTATATATATTGAAATAATTGTTTTCATGAAGTATTTTTTAAAGGTTTTTTTATTTTATTTATTGATTATTATTATTATTATTTTTGTGTGTTATTTACCTGACTATTAATAATGAGTAGAATTTTTTTTTAATACATTCTTGCATATGGCAGATATCAATGCGCAAAGGTAGACGCATAGAAAACTAATTCAAGAGATCTAATGGAGAAATGATTATAAATTTGTTATTGTATAAAATTAACGTTATGGGGAATGTTTGCTATGTCGTCAACAATTTGATACAAGAGCGTCTACGATTTCTTTTTTTTTCATTCATTTAAATAAAGTTACCAGATTTTTTTTTTTAATACAATAAAAATATGTACGACTTTTAGATGTAAGGGATGTCCTTGGGAACACCTTGGTTTTTTTTTTTTATGAAATAAATAAATTTAACGCAAGTCTAGCCCTTGAATGCTCAACAATTCTTTTTCGGTTAACGCGAGTAAATCAAAAGCCCTTCTTTTAAACCGCGCTGGACATAAAAGCGTCACTGTTAATAACAAAATATCTGATACGTACATTGAATTCATGGGGTCTACGCGATGGCTGGGAATAACACTCGGTAAACTCGGAAACTAAAGTTTAACCTGCATATGGATAACATCAACCCAAAAGCTCGCCTAACTTTCCAAGGAATCTACAATCTTAATGTTTACCTGCCAATTAGCATCAAACTTAAACTCGCTCACACTCTTTTAATGTCAAATATTAATCGCTGTTCTGAAGTTGCCACCGGATGCCCTGTATTTAATCTTGCTAAACGAAAATCAGCCATTGATAAGGTCGTGCGATTTATCTGTAATACCCGTCCCAGAGATGAGATCCTCTTATTTCTGAGCATTCCTTAAAGTTTCGTTTGAAAATTATCTCAAATTTTATTTATCTGTTTAAAGTTATTGAGTTTCAATCGCCACACCTCCTTTCCAGGCAGTTTCAATTTAGCAGATCTAGTGGGAAACGCTAACTAGTCAATTCTTTTATGGCGACTGCAATTGCTGATAGGTTATCCGTTGTAGCCTGCGCTCGTTGCTGGAATAACCTTCCACTAAATCTTAAATTTCTTAACGCAAGGGTTAATGTTTTTAAACAAAGATTAGTTGCTTTAAATAATCCACGAGTACATGGTGGCAATGGTTTCTTCTATTTACAACAGGTTATTTCTTCCTTTACAACCGTTAAAACAGGCTTAGGAGTTAAATTACTTAAGTGTAATTTAATTTGAATGTGAAAGCACTCGCGCATTGTGCGTTATTTAAATTGCGTAACTGTGTAAGGAATTGGCTTTTATAAGCTTCGTAGTTAACGAAATAAAAAAATAAATTGAAACTGAAATTGAAATTGAAATTGACTATAAATGCTAGAACGATTTCAGGGTTTACTTTTTTATGTTCCTTTTTTTTAAGCTAAGGTTTTTTCTTTCTTACTTAAGAATGGAAGTTTTCCGAATTTCTTTATTCAAATTCATACTAATTAGCGTAGAACGCAGGATGGAAGATTTTTGTATGCAATTGAAAATTAATCGTAAAATTTAAAAAACTTATTGATCTACATTAGATTTGTCCTTCTTTTCGTGTATACGTTATTGGAATCCTCAAATTCACATATGAACCTTTTTTTTTATACAAATTATGCCAATTCGGCTGACGACATGAAGTTTTTATTTTCATGGCATTCAAACAGAAACCGTTATTATATTATATATTATATGAGGAGGTCATCTTCAACTCGAGCTAAGAATTTCTTACGGTTGCGTTGTATTTTCCAGATCGCTAGATCAGTTCGATAAAGTCATATTTAGCACATCAAGGTCTCCTCAAAGTTAAAGATATGTGAGCATAAGTGAAGCTTGAGCCTCGAGAGCATCCATAAAGTACCCGATAAGAGATAAAAGACCATAGATAGTGATAGTACATCACGTTCAATAAAAAGAAAACGAAACACCGATCAGAATAAGCCCACCAGTCTGCGTTTGCAACGGTCTCTTTGGCTATGATTCGTATTTAATTCGCCATAACGATCTCGTAATTTTATCGTTATGTGCGACTTTGCTTAAAAATTTTACCTTACGCACATAGAGTGGAGTATTCAAATTTGGTCATTAGCTGGATAGTTATTTGAAAAGTGCTGCCAAATATGCAATTTGTAAGACGCGATATTTATAATATGATGCCTATCGATTCAGACTTGACCTGGGTACGTTAGCTGAGAAGCTCTTTTCTGTTCTGTGTGTTCAAGATACAGATCATATTTTTCGGGATATTTTGAGTAAATTCGTTCACATTGACACGAACGCTATTGAAACAAGATTGGATGGTGACAATCCATTTTTAATATTTCAGATTGTATGAATGGGGAATATTTGGCTAGGATGGCAAATTTACATCTTTGAATTTACAGGATTGAAATTGAAAATCAATAGAAATCATACCGACAAGGACATTCGTAACAGAAAGGATTTCTTTCATATTTTACGACTTTTAAGGGAATTCCTATTTAGATGTTTATGCGATTTGATAAAAATAAAATTTTCTGTTCCTATACTCATTCAATTAGAAAGTGGCCACCGTAGCTCATCCTGTCCACTTTGAGCTACTTGCTTGCTTTATGGTATCTTAACTGAAAGCGCCCTGCAACATGTACACAAAGTTGTACAAATTTATATATGAAAATAATGACAATAATAACTTGATCCTTGATATCCATAGCTAGAGAAGTACGGGAGAGATTTTCAAAATATCGATTGTTGTCTGATTGCCGATAATTTTTTTTTAATTTCGTTAAGTTTTGAAATAGTGCAGTATTGAATGGTGGAGTTAGCAAAAAGACTTCAGTTAATTTATAGAAAATCTCTCACGTATTTATTCTTAAAATACTATTTTAAAGATCTTTCTAAAAATGCGCATAAATAAAATGAAAACAATGTAAATATGCTGCATGACGTTTAGAAATATCGGATTTCGAAAAAAAGAGGGTTTTAAAATTTCAAGAACCGGTATAATTCCATCCGACTATATTTGGAAAATAAAATTTCTCAATCACTTAAAGCCTTTATCTCTTACATTTGATATTTATTGACATTCAGAGCACTTCAGTAATAATAAAATATGAATGCGGGATTTCTTTGGATCAGACTGCGACGCGCAACATGATGCCCGACTTTGTAGCGATAGCCTTCAGTTGCAGAAAAGGTGTGGGATGGCGTCGGTTCGTTGATCTCATATTCGTTAGAATACGATGTAGATGGTGAAGAATAAGAATCGTATGAATTTGGAATCGAATAAGATGCTAACTGAATAGTAGGAGCTGAGTAAGAGACTGCAGAAGATGAACTAGTAGCTGTTTGGTAATTATGACCCGCAGGAGCTAAATAAGATAATGCCGAGGTGTCCTCCGTCCCTGCATGAACTTTAGGTGGTAAATAATCTTGAGATAGCGTTAACTGTTGTTTCTGTGACGGTGAATACGACGAGGCAAGCAAATGACTAACATCACGACGACGGCGATGGACATGGTGGTCACCGATTTTGTAGGTGTATCCCTCAGACGGTGAATAGGAGTGAGCTGGTTCAACATAATTCGAATAAGACCCATAAGAGGGCGCAGCGACGGAGGCAGTTTGTCCCGAGTAACTTTGTCCAGAGTGTGATGAGTAGGAGTTATAGGCTGGCGCTGAATAAGTGCTATGAACTGATGCTGACTGACTTTGAGTGGCAGGTGCTGAATAACTTTTATAACTTGAATAGGTTTGAGGAGAATATGCGGGCAATGCAGTATAAGTCGATGCGGAATAATCGCTTTGTTTTACGTATGATTGGGAAGAGGGAACCGAATAAGACGCTACAGGTGCAGAGGCAGAAGCATGTGATGACAATATGTGGCTGACATCGGCTGTTGCTACGGAAAGTAGAATGAATAGAAACGCAAAATATTTCTAGAAATGGAAAATGTGAAATCAACATTAAGGCTTACGGGTGTCTGTTACTGATCTGTCAGGTACTCACCATTTTTTCGATTAATCTTAGATGCTTAAACACAAGTGATACTTTCATTTAAATTAATATTCTTTATATAGGATTTCAGAATTTTTTTTTTCAGAGAGAGACAAGAACAATTAACATAATTTGTGAAAAGCAGAAAAGATAATCAAAAGTAAACTTTTTATTTTTTAGGTATCTGCAAAAAAAAAAAAAAAAAAAAAAAACTAAAATCAAGACCCGTTTAAAGCCGGTTGAAATTTTTTAATAGAATCGACCTAATAGTGTCAAGTGTTTCTCTACCTCACCGCATAAATGCAAAGCTAAACTACAAAATGGAATCGCGAAACTCGTTTTCCCTCAACTCCCTTAAAAACAACGACTAGATCATAAGTGCAAGTGTTTTCGAACATTTGTGGCTGTTTTTTATTGACTCTGTTGCTTTCTTTACTTCTTGAATGAGTTAATACAATTTTAGTTAATACTTGAATAGAAGTGTTGAAGAAATTGCGAGTTGTTTAATTTTTTATTTAGAGCCGACGATAGACTACACGACGTTGTGTTTTGTAGTGATAGCCGTCATCGGTTAACTGATGAGCTGGTTGCGGTTCTTCATTAGCATTTTCGACAGGTGGTAAATATTCTTTAGGGGGTGTTGCTGGGCTTAACTCATTGCTTGGTGGCAGGTATTCTTTGGATGGCACGTGACTAACATCACGACGGTGACGATGGTAAGCCAAGCTTTTCGGCATCTTATAATTATACCCATCATTGGTGGAAGGATGTACCGGTTTAGGTTCATTAATAACAGGATTCTCTTTAACAGAGTCGGGATTTTCTATGAGAGCGTCCTTTGCTTGCTCTTGGTCCTCGGCATTATGAAGTACTTCAGCATTGACAATACCTTGATCAAGAGGTAATTGTTCATCTAGAAGCGAATATTGGTCGCCAGGTGACTGATCGACATCCCGGCGTTGCCGACGATAGACTAAACGCTTTTGCGTTTTATAACTGTAACCATCAGCGGTAAGATGATGAGCTGGTTTAGGTTCAGTTACAAGAGGGTTTTCTTCAGCGGGTTTTACAGTCTGCGTGAATGTTGCAGAGGCGTGATCTTGACTAACAAGTGCATTGTGAGCTGTTTCAGTACCAACTGAGTCTTGCCCGATTCTATGCTCCTCACTTGGAGGTAAATAATTATTAACGGGTATATGGCTGATATCACGACGTAGACGGCGGTAGACTAAACGTTTTTGGGCTTTATAATGATAACCGTCTGGAGTAAGTTCGTGAGCAGGCTCTGCAATTGATGACTGCTCACCAGTTTGGTTCTCGTGATTGATAGATTGTGTATTTTCTTGCTCTTGGCTGGGAGGTAAGTATTCTTGATTTGAGAAGTGATTCACATCACGGCGTTGACGACGGTATATAAAACGCCTTTGCGTTTTATAACGATAACCATTGCTCGTAGTTTCCGCACCAGCAATTGGTGCCGAATATTCTTCGGTCGACGCAACTGAATTTTCCACTAACGGAGACAAATATTCATTTGAAGGTAGTAGACTGACGTCCCGCTGTACGCGATGTGGATTTTTGTAATGGTAACCATTATCGGTAAATACATGAGCTGGAACCGGTTCCTTTATAGCAGATTCGCTCAAGACAGGCGGATAAACATTGGTAGGATGACTATTAATAGTTTGTAAAAGTGGAGATGCAGGAATATGCTCAACATTCTCTTCAGGACTTGTTGCTACTGAAAGAGTGGGTGGAGGTAAGTAACCTTTGGTAGGCAAGTGACTTACATCCGCCGACGCAACAGCAATGATAACTAAAGCAATAAGGAACTGCTTCTATTAAATCAAATGGAAGAAGAAAACATTTAACAAACTTAATATAAATTAAAAGTTTTCTTATTTTTTTCTATAATCCTACCATTTTTGGCGATTTTACAAAGTTTCGCTTACGTTGGTGAACACAAAACTAGAATGATTATGAATCCAAATCTATTTAACTATTTATACAAGTTCTCATATAATTTAACAGCGCGTGTAATATACAAAAGTTTCGTTGAATATGTTTGATTGTAGCAACAACAATGTTAATAGCACTTTTAACTTTCAATCGGGATCAGCTGTAACTTCGCATAAAATTTAAAGAAGATGTTATTTTAAAGAACAACAAAAACGTTAACGTTCACATGCTCACATATATAGAACTTCTTATATAAAGTCCATTTCTAAGTGTAGATCACACACGCTTACTCATGTTTCGACTCTTACAAAAAAAAAAAAAATCAAAAGAAATCAAAAAATAAAAAAAAAATTACGGTTTTGTTTAAGTTGTTATTTTTATTGTCTACGTATGCTCACAATGTGAGTTTTTTTAACAAACGATGAGCATTTCAATTTATTTATCAATTTAATCATCGAATTTTCTTCTTTCAAATTCCTAGCTTGGGAATGAAAGCAATTGCTCGCGATCTCATTACTTCGTTTAATGGTTTCAATCACCTTCACACTCTATACCTATACGATCAGAGAAAGAAAGAAAGAGAGAGAGAGAGAGAGAGAGAAAGGGAGAAAGACTATTAACGACTCATTTATCATTGAGAAATTCGAAGAACTAAATAACAGCCAACAGTATCATTAAAAAAGGGAAAAACTTCATAATTTTGATTATGATTACAATTTCTCGTTCTTCCAGGTAAAATAGACAACAGAGTACTTTACTTATGTATGTTTAGCAAAACATTTCAATATTTTAAAATTCAAAATACAAGTGATAAACTAAACTCCCTTCTGACGATTTCTTCTTGCCAACCTCTCATTCCGCAAAAGACTTAAACACTTTTTTTCTTTGCATTTTGTGCGTTCTCTTTCTTCTAATGGCTTTCTCTGGACGCTCGCCTTTAAATGCGGAATTTTAAAATCCATAAAATTTATATTAAATGCAAATTAGTGAACGGTTTATGTTAATTAGCAATCAGTAAGTATTGCGAAATTCAATTGGTAAGATTCGTTCTGAGACAACACTGATCCATTCTATCTTGTTATCGTATTATTTGAAAATAAGGCTATTAAGAGAAATGTGTTTCAACATAGGACGCCCACTAGTGAAGGGGAGATTATATAGTGCAACTAATCGGGAACATTTGTTCTAGAATCTATTCTCAGATTTCTCTGCATTCTTCTTATACCTTCCAGAAAATTTTTCTTGGTTTAAAAAGCATAGTGGGAAAGTAGAGAAATAAAAAAAAGACGTTTCAAAACTGTCGCAGCGGGTCAATTTAGTAAGCACTTGCCTTGAGTGATTTGCATAAATCGACTCTTGATTGCCTGACAGTACAGCTCTCTGAAAGTCCGGGCAAGCGACTAGTGTTATATTTGAATAATAAGTAGTTGGTTGCGTGTCTTTCATGTTTTATGTACAGAAGAATCTCAGTGCAGAAGAATATGGAGTTATACTAAATTTGTTAGTTTATTTGTAATATTCGTAATCACGTATCAAAGAGTCATGCGCAGATTTGTGCTAATTACGTGACCATCTGTTAACCGATTTAATTGATTTCTTTTTTAACTTACACCACTTTTGATGTAAGAATATATTAAGTTAGGGCGGATGTCTGCGCGCCACAGGAGGCCTAGGAGGTAGACACAACTTTTTACATATGCCGACCGATTCAGAGTCGCTTTCTGAATCGATTTAAGCTTGTCTGTCCGTCTGTCTTTTTTTGTTTTCTCGCATTCAACCTACAGGTCGGAATTTTTGAGATTTGAGATTTTAATGAAATTTGAGAATGACGACCACTTTCCATATAACACCTCATTTGGGAAAGTTTTTATATGAATAACTGCATTAAGCGAAGTGCTGTAGGGTACTTATTAATGGTGGGCCGTGTCCCGTTATAGTCTTTGTGCCGGTTTTTACCTAACAATTTAAGATAAAAATAGCTCATGTATTCAGCAGGGAAGTAAAAAATAGCCTTTGCTTGACTCATTCAACTGTTCGCCGTGTCCAGCGCATTACGATACACGATTGTAGATGAGATGTGCAACGAAAGAAGTAATTAACGGATAATCGCCAGATTTAGTGAAAGTACGATTTAGATTCTTTCAGTCCATGATTGAGGTAATTTTTAAGAGAGCAAATGTTCTTGTTTTAGAAGATTATAATAAAAATGAGTTAAGTTAACATCAGCTAAATAGAAATAAATCGTGTTAGATGTAAATTAAAACATAAAATATTGTTCAAATAAATCAAAATTCAAGTTTCAAATAAATCAAAGCTTAGGGGAATTTCATGTAGAATGAATGGCATAGCAACTCTTCTTTAGTGAAAAGATTTTTTTAAAGTTCATTGATCTGATCTTTGTTTTGTAAAATTAATTATGTGTGTTTTCCTATCCATTATCTTTGCTTGAGGGCACACTACTCTTACTAATCTGTTGGAAACAGCTAGAAAGCGTACGATA